>JAMZAV010000940.1:0-217574 GCA_024449915.1 Sweltsa coloradensis
ATACTGGCTGGCAAGTGACCGTAATACGGGGCAATGGGCTTGTAGGCTGTGAGATGGTGGCAGGAGCCTTATAAGAATTCATACAAATGGGCTCATACCACGTACAATTGTGATCATCGTAATTCGTACTAATTAGGGATGACATCGCATACCCGGATCTGAAAATTCACCGATCCGAATTAAAGATCCGGTTCCTCTTTCGGGCCCGTGCAATACGCAAACATTTGTAATTTTATTTTATGCAATGTTATTCAGACGGTCTACTCCCGCGTAGCGTGTGCGTACCTAGCAGGCCGCTCGGTCTCCGATTGGTTCTCATTGGCCAGGAGACTGTTCTACATCACTCTTCACTCGTCAGCAGGGCTACAATCTTTTATATTGCGATTTATTTTTTAATGTTGTATGGCATAAACAAATAGAACATTTACGCATATCCCGCCAATGTGCATTATTATTAAGCTTTAGATTATGAAACGCGTTCATAGCGCTTCTAGTTCAAACACCGTATCCAATTTAGTCAATTTTGATGATTGAGCAAAGATATACATACACATAATAAATATATAAACAATTTTTGGAAACTTCTTCGGTTCATGGGCCCCATAAAAAACTTGTTTTTGACGTGAAAAAAAAACACAAAACCTTAAACGTTTCTATTTAAGCGAGCGAAGCGAGCGTTTCCATTTGACTCTGCCGGAAAAAATAGTCACTGTTTTTTTTTTTTTTTTTTTGTTTGTTTGTTTGTTTTTTTGTTTGTATGTCTCGCGATAACGTTCGAACGGAGGCTCGGATCGAGTTGAAATTTTCACCATCCGCAAGCTTTGTTCTCGATTAAATGCCATTAGTTTTGTGGCAAAATCGTTCAAAAAGTTAAAAAGTTACATTAAAGTTAATCGAAAGTTTTTTTTTCAAACTTCACGGTGACAAAATCTGAGATGGCCAAATCATTTAGAATGTCCGTCCGGTCACGAATATGTTAATTTTATTTTGATCCGATAAGTAGTGTAGATGGAAATTACATTATAACAAAGTACGGTTACCATGGCAACGGAAAGTCGTGCAGCTTTTTTGGCTCATGATAGCGGTCGAACGGAGGCTCGGATCGAGTTGAAATTTTCACCATCCGCAAGCTTTGTTCTCAATTGAATGCCATTAGTTTTGTGGCAAAATCGTTCAAAAAGTTAAAAAGTTACATTAAAGTTAATCGAAAGTTTTTTTTTCAAACTCAACGGCGACAAAATCTGAGATAGCCAAATCATTTAGAATGTCCGTCCGGTCACGAATATGTTAATTTTATTTTGATCCGATAAGTAGTGTAGATGGAAATTACATTATAACAAAAGTAACGTTGCCATGGCAACGAAAAGACGCGCGAAGTTTCTAATGCACTGCCACCTAGAAGTAATCAAAATACTTTCGAGGAAGCAGTCTATTAATTGTCAACAAAGAGTTTAAAAAGTTTTCCCAAGGAGTCAAGGTTCTCTAGATGGCGGTGGATTTTAAAGTAAAGATTTAAACACGGGTTTACCCAAATACCTTGGCAATAATAAATAATACTGGAAACGCGAACGTCGTAAATTTTTAAATTTAAAAAATGTGCAATGTGGGTCTAGCTATAGCACGTGCTCGCTTATCAACGCGTCCAACTGAGCGTTTCCTAGTTTAAATACTAGGAAACGCTCAGTTGGACGCGTTGATAAGCGAGCACGTGCTATAGCTAGACCCACATTGCACATTTTTTTAAATTTAAAAATTTACGACGTTCGCGTTTCCAGTATTATTTATTATTGCCAAGGTATTTGGGTAAACCCATAGAGAATAACCGTGTTTAAATCTTTACTTTAAAATCCACCGCCATCTAGAGGACCTTGACTCATTGTGAAAAATATTGAAACTCTTTGGTGACAAATAATAGACTGCTTCCTCGAAAGTATTTTGATTACTTCTAGGTGGCAGTGCATTAGAAACTTCGCGCGTCTTTTCGTTGCCATGGCAACGTTACTTTTGTTATAATGTAATTTCCATCTACACTACTTATCGGATCAAACTAAAATTAACATATTCGTGACCGGACGGACATTCTAAATGATTTGGCTATCTCAGATTTTGTCGCCGGTTAGTTTGAAAAAAAACTTTCGATTAACTTTAATGTAACTTTTTAACTTTTTGAACGATTTTTGCCACAAAACTAATGGCATTCAATCGAGAACAAAGCTTGCGGATGGTGAAAATTTCAACTCGATCCGAGCCTCCGTTCGAACGTTATCGCGAGACATACAAACAAAAAAAAAAAACAAACAAAAAAACAAACAAAAAAAAAAAAAAAAAAAAAACAAAACCAGTGACTAATTTTTCCGGCAGAGTCAAATGGAAACGCTCGCTTCGCTCGCTTAATAAAGAACCTTCAACCGAAAAAGAGTTTTGCCAAAAATAGCAACGTTAAAGGTTTTGTAGGTACTATAATTAAGCGAGCGTTTTCATTTGACTCTGCCGGAAAAAATAGTCACTGGTTTTGTTTTGTTTGTTTGTATGTCTTGCCATAACGTTCGAACGGAGGCTCGGATCGAGTTAAAATTTGGACCATCCGCAAGCTTCGTTCTCGATTGAATGCCATTAGTTTTGTGGCAAAATCGTTCAAAAAGTTAAAAAGTTACATTAAAGTTAATCAGAAGTTTTTTTTTCAAACTAAACGGCGACAAAATCTGAGGTGGCCAAATCATTTAGAATGTCCGTCCGGTCACGAATATGTTAATTTTATTTTGATCTGATAAGTACTGTAGATGGAAATTACATTATAACAAAAGTAACGTTACCATGGCAACGAAAAGTCGCACGAGAATTCTGGTCACTATGCACTGCCACCTAGAAGTAATCAAAATACTATCGAGGAAGCAGTGTATTATTTATTACCAAAGAGTTAAAATAGTTCTTTGCCCAGGAATTATGGAATTAAATTTGGCAAATAGCGGAAAAAATGAAACACACTTGAATTTTTTTCCAATATGCTGAGTTAAGTATGTAGTTTAACATACTCAAAGTCCCCACTTGTACCGCGTGAGCTTCCTTATAATATGACCTTGAAATGACCCCGAGAAGCGTTTGTTTAGTTTTATCTCGCGAATGGTGGAAATTAGAAAAAACTACTTCAAGCAGATATTGTTGTATATTTAATTGTCTACAAAAAAGATCCTTACATATTTTATCGCTAGTTCACTCTTTCCTCTTCAAAATCAAGGAAAAGTTAAACCACGTTTTAGATAATTTCAGAAATCTGGCAACAACGCTTAGAAAGACAAGTTAAAATGTCTTGCAAACTTGGTTGTGACCCTGAGTGATTTTAGGGTGTTTTCTCAGATCAAGATTGACTGCTGTTCTTGGTTGTAGTTGTGACGTATTGAATAAGGCGTGGCTATCATTGGCGAGTGTATGTCAATTTCAAGTGGGATTGTATAGGGGATGAAAAAATCAACTCCCATGATGCTTACATTGTCGGCTGCAGAGCTTTAAAGAAACAAAATGGAAAAGAAATTGGCGATGTCAAACTAAAGATTGAGTGCAGACTTTAGCAAAGGTAAAAATTCCTTCAAAAATTCAAGGTCATGTCGTAGCCGCTGATCCTCTGCAACTTTTTCAGCGCATATCAGTTTCCGTGAAATCGCAAGATGATGTAGAAAGTTATTTTGAGTATGAATTATTAACTTACCCATTCTCTCTGTTTGATAAAAATTGAATAAGGCACCTTTATATATTCAATATTTGAAAAGGATCAGGAAAATACAGTCCCAACTGGCAGTTTCTACGTAATAAATGGAAGTTTGCTCTTCCATCGTTTTGTGTGGCCCGCTGGGGGAACTTACAGGATCCTGTTTGAAGTATACGTTTCTTACATCAAAAGACACTATGGAAACAAATGTTGTATTTTTTTATGGATATTCAGAAAAAACTTATGATACAAAAGTATCCGAAAGATCTCGTAGATATTCCAAAAAGTTTTCTCCGGATATAGAATTTCACGAGGAAATGAACTTGATTGCGGCTCAAGAGAACTTCTTGTCCAATAGTCATAATAAGAACAAGCTGATTTCCTTCATTATGAAAAAGTTCCTTGAAAATGACTTTGAAGTCAAGCATGCTGATGGAGACGCTGATACTCTGATTATTCAAACCGCTATCGACTGTTCGATGTCTGAAGAAAACTGTGCTATAGTTGCTGCACCTGTACAATCAGAAATATTTTTCATAACACCGGGAAGAAGCAAGGTGGCAACTATGCTGTATTCGTCACATAGTAATAAACCTCTTCTTAATTAAGGATAACATTTTCTTCCTACACACTTTCTCAGGATGTGGTTGTACCTCTGCTATTTTCAACAAGGGAAAAATATCATTATGCAAAATGCTGGAAAATAGAGAAGACCTTGTGGAAGGAAGCAGCTCAAACTTTTGAATCTGAAACGGCTTCACAAGAGGAAATAGCCGAAGCCGGAACAAAACTATTCCTTGGTCTATACGGTGCACGATCACAGAATCGCTGAATAAACACTGTTTTAAATATTTCAAGAAAGGTGTTGCAGTCGGGAAGAAACGTTTATCTGTTTTGCCGCCTACTCAAGTCTCTGCCAAATTGCACACCCTTCGTGTCTACCATCAGGCGCAATTGTGGAAAGGGAATAAACTACTTCCAGAAAACTGGGGCTGGTGTTTAGAACCTTGTTTATCTCCAACTCCATCAACCTTGGAGCCAGCACCACAACATATCTTGGACTCACTTTTTTGTGGTTGCTTGAAAGGATGCGGTGAAGCCTGTGGGTGCCAAACAACAGGATTAAGGTGTTCAAATATTTGCTTGGTTATTTGGATTAAGGACGCGTCAACCGTTAGATCATAATGCACCATTCTAGCCTAGGATGTGTGAAGGAGGGGCCCATGCTGGTCAGAACCAGCCATGAGTAAGGGGTGTCGGGGGTTCTCACGTCGCGGTCGTCATCGTCTTTGTCATCGTTCGTTGTGTCACTGTCAACGTCGTCGGGGAGGTCGTCAAGGGAAGGGGGAGGTGTCCCCGACAACGATTGGCATAGCTCGCTTCTAGTTTCGAGGTGTAATATACACCCCTCTTTCTAGCTGATGTTTGCGAGGTGGACTTTTCTCTTGAATCGCCTTGTACGATTAGCAGAGCCATGCTCTGGCCCAATTCTACCCCGAGCCCAGACGGGGGCGTGCACTGCAGTGGAGTTTCGTGTAAAAACGCAGGAAGGCTTGAGATGGAGGACGACGAAGATGTCGATGACGTTCAGGAAGAGGATATTGAACATGTTTTACCGCAATCATCGTTCGAGGAGGAAGAAGATGGAGAAGATGCAAGTCGCAACACCGACAGAAGTGGTCGAGATGATGACGTCAATGATAATGAACCGACGAGTGAACCGAGTACCGTCGATACGTTATCAAGTCAAAATGAAACGTCAGATGATGAAATGGGAATCGAGGAAGCCGATGAAGAGACACATGGAGCGATCAAGAGATTAAATTCTAACAAACTAGCCTACTGGTCTATACTAGGGATACATTCCACATACAGAAACGCGCCTAATTCTATACGTCTAGGGTGGTGTGGAAACTATCATACGAGAATGTATTCAAAAAACACGATTATAATGCAATAAACATTTCCTGATTGTTGATTACATTTACTTTTATATAGCTGAAGCTACCCCTCCCCTCCCTCTCGCCACCCAAATAAAACCACACCCTCTTCCAATCAACTGTTGACACCTTATTTTACCTTGTCAAGGTATGAGAGCATGTTTTATGTAAATACAATATGTATTTAAAAATCATTTTTCATAAGAATTTCTTACAATTCACTATTTCCATGAAAAGTTGATTTTTAAATCCTGGATTTTAAAGGGGAAGGAGTGATCTGGTGAAAAAATGGATTTGAACTTTTTTGTGAGAAATTTACTAAGAAACATTATTTGTTTGAAACATTGTTTTCTAATTTCCACCATTTACGAGATAAACCTAAACAAACGTTTATCGGGGTCATTTCAAGGTCATATTATAAGGAAGCTCACGCAGTACAGGTGGGGACTTTTAGTATGTTAAACAACAAACCCAACTTAGTATCTTGAGCAAAAATTTAGCTGTGTTTCATTTTTTTCCGCTATTTTTCCTTACATTCCTGGGCAATCTCCCAAAGAAATGATGTCAAGGTCCTCTAGATGGCGGTGGATTTTATTCACAAAGTGAAGGTTTACGCACGGGTTTACCCATATACCTTGCCAATAATAAATAATATAGGAAACATGGCCCCGTGGACAGCGAACTTCGCAAATTATAAATTTTAAATAATGTGCAATGTGGGTCTAGCTATAGCACGTGCTCGTTTATCAACGCGTCCAACTGAGCGTTTCCTAGTAATAGTTTTATGGGATACTAAAAAGAAAAAGCATGAAAAAGCAAGGAAAAATAAGTTGTTTTTTGAGGCCCATGAACCAAAGAAGTTCCATTTTTTTTTTACATGATTACTGCAGAGCGAAGAGAAGGGTACGGTGGCTGCTACAAGTGATGCCCCCCACCACCATTAAAGACCTTGTTACGGAGAAACAGGATACGGGTCCCAGAGGGGTTCCGTCGTCATCCCTTGCACTAATAAGGGTTGTAATATCAAGTTTGTACTGCAACCCAATAAATATGGTAATAACTGGGGATGTCAATAATACTCGTACATCGATAATTATCAATTGTCGATATTATCGCGATATGGGTGGCTATATCGCGATAATCGCACAATATCAATATTGCTAGGTAGCGATATCGCGATAACTATTGGGAATACGGATTTTTAACAGCAAATTCAGTAGCATATGCACGTTTATGACTAATCAACGCTGCTATAACGATATTTTTCTCCTGAATAATTCTGGATTTCATGAAATTCATAGCATCTCAAAACGGGTTTTTCCGCTCGCAATCTATTTGACGCTACCCCCCCCCCCCCCCCCCCCCAATGTCGATCGAGGAACAGCTCTCGCTCTCTCTCAATCCCATCACAGCTCCTTCTCACACACTTGCTCGTGGGAGGGACATCGAGGGGCCCGTCGTAGCTGTCCGCCAATCAGCGTTGAGATGGCGCGCAATTCAAATTGAGGCTAATGCGAGAAAAGCGAGTTTTATACAGATATATTGTGATATGATTACAAAGTACCATATCGGCACGATTTTTTTGGGCACGCTATTATCGCGATATTATTCTAATTTCAGTGCAATTATCAATATGAATTTTCATATCGTTTGACTTCCCTAATAATAACCAATAATCATTGTTTCAATTCATTTCTTTCCAAGCTCACTTACCATTCTTTTGATTTCTTAATGCTGCCACTAAAGTTGGATCGACTTTGCAACCAAGGCCAGCTGCAGATGCCATCTCACTCACCACCTACAAAATAAAAGTATTTATTTCAGGGATGCCCAAAGATAAAAAGAGTTTTGATAATCGAAAAGGTGATGAATTATCAAATGATAATTAGGGATGCATTCAATATTATAAATTGAAACTGGGCAGTTTTGATCATTGGGACTGGACAATATTAGTGGGCCTATGCATTTTCCAGCATAAGTCCCTTTGTATAATGTTGAAGAGCAAGTTTATACTAGGTATGTGTAGATTCCAAAACCGATTCTCGAAGAATCGTTAGAATCACAATTCCCAATTTATTGGGTCATTTTGAATGATTCCGATTCTTATTGGTACCATATAATTATTATCTAGGGATGTGCGAATAGTGCTTTACAGATTCGAATCGAATATCGAATAGTTCATGATTAAAAGTAGTGATGACGACGATTAATCGTTAACCGGTTAAGAACCGGTTAATTTTTGTAACCGGTTACGTGAACAATAACCGGATAATTTATTGGCGATGTAATGTGAAATTTCTTTCTTTGTATTTACCGCGCGTGAGATAAAGAGAAGAGAGAACCAACCTTGCCCTGTTGTTATTTACTGGTCCGAGTGCCGCCCGCTTTGACAGCTCAACACATGCCACCAACCGCATGGATAATAATGCAGTCCCTTTCCTCCCCCCTCATTAGCAGCAGTCTGGCAATGTGAGAAGGCCGAGTGGCTCTCCGTTCGCCTCCTCCCACCCCCTCCCACCCATACGATTGTAGTATTTCATCACTGCCGACAAACGCAATCCGATACTTGACCTGGACTACCCACTCCACTACCGGCCTCTTTTCCTAACGAGCTTGAATGAGCATATGAATTCAAGCACACGTATCTATGCCATGTGATTATTTTATTGTATGTGACGAAATTGACTGCAGTCTTGAGTAGCTAGCCTCAGTTTAACAAGTGTTGTGTTGACAGTATCATTGATTTAAAAACAATGATCTAGCAATTATTATCGCGTAAGAAAAACACGGCACTGCTGGAGAGTGCAACATAATTGAGAATGTGTAGTGTCTGAGCTGGCTGGCCGGGCCGTGTCATCCTCTGGCAGCGCGAGTGGGAGAGGAGGGGTTGGTTGGTTGGACCGGTTGGTCTCGTAGGCAGCTGGCGGCGAGCGGGGTGGGAAAGTGAACATGACACACAGCTTCACAAAACATCCGCTCGCTGGCAGGAAATAGAACAGTGGATGCGGGAATTTTTAACATTGTGTAAATGGGACTTTTGCAAAAACTTTTCAAATATCGCGATCATGGCGAGAAAACGGACAATGCGGGAACAATCCATAGGGGTTTTACTGCATTTTATTTACTACGTACGGTAATAAACTTGGCATGTGAACATTGAATTGAGATAAGTTATTAAAATTAGGGGTGTGCGAGTACTCGAAAAGTCGAGTCGAGTCGAGTAGTTGCAACTCGACTCGAGGTGATCGAGTTATTCGCGAAAGTCGAGTCGAGTTCGAGTAGTTATGATCGACTGAGCCGCCGATTCAAATGGTTGAACATACCGCCGACAGGTAGCGCTAGTGTACGAAAATCGCTAAAAATAGTCGACCATGAAGAAACGTTCGACCTATCGATCATTAATCGGCACTTCCGGCTTGATGTTGAGCGTCTTCGATACCTATTTACCATCTTCGAGTTTCTATTTGTTGTGATCGTGATTCTTCTTAGAACTGGGGCCCTAGGCCTGGACGTAAAATGCAAAGTATTCGGCGATTTTTACAAGCCGAGCAACCCAGTGACCGCGAAAGGGAAGAAAATGTTGATGATTTGTTTTCCGATGCTGATGGTGAACCTCAGGCGGGACCTTCTAGGCCTAGGCCTAGGCCTAGGCCTACAAGGCGTGTTTCGCCTAGCCCTACGCCTAGGCTTCAAGCACATCAAGGATCTGCAGTAGGCCTAGGCCTACCTTCTACGCCACAAAGGCCTACGTCAACTTCATTTGGCGGGGAAAGCCTAGGGCCTAGTGGGCCTGAGCGATCTAAGGCGTCTGGTATTTGGAACTATTTCCAAAAAAGCGCGAACAACGCGAGTGCGAAATGCAACACATGCTTAGTCACGCTAAAAATGACTACTGGGTCAACGACCAGTTTGCGGCGCCATTTGGAGTCAAAGCATGTTTACCAGTACGAACTGCTGGTAAAACAAGATGCTGCAAAGAAGGCTGCAGCAGGCCTAGACCCAGATCAGGGCAGACCGATGGGCAGACGTGTGCAGCAGACAGCACGGCAAGAAACTCTAACAAACATGGTTGCACAGAAACAAAAGTGGCCATCTGATAGTCCTTCTGCGAAAAAAATAACAAGGTAGGTCTAGGTCTATTAATTTCCTTCAAGTCCTTGTGACTTAAGTTAGTAGGGGCCTACCTAGGCTAGGCCTAGCCTATACTTTTTCGATTGGGACCACCAAACTGTCTTCGTGGGGGAAAAGTAGGGGGGGGGGGGCGGCGAAGCGCGTATGTTTTACAATATTATAATTATTAATTATTATTATATTATTGAAACATACGCGCTTCCCCCCCCCCCCCCAGGATTATGCATGTTGGGCCTAGGCCCTAGCCTAGGCCTAGCCTCTAGGCCTAGTTTTCCTATGCAATGCATATGTAGGCCCTAGCCTAGGGCTAGGCCTACTTCCATCAAGGCCTATCATTTACCTATGTCTTGACTCTTGAGCATGTAGGCCTAGGGCCTACATAATTTTGCCTAGGGACTAGGGCCTAGGCCTAGACGTAGGCCCTGGGTTTTAGGATTTGCCCTTGTAGCCTAGGCCCTACATACTTTCGCCTAGGCCTATGCGTCTTTGTCAATGAACCTGTGCTGGGCCTAGGTCCCACTGAAATTGTGATAAATGCCTACAATTGGGCATAATTTGTCAATTGGTGTTGACAATGCATTATTTTTTCTGTTGCAGAAAAATTGGCAAATGGATTGCTTTGAATCTACAACCATATTCCGTAGTAGAAGAAAAAGGGTTTATTGACGTAATGCAAGAATGTTGTCCACAATACAACATACCAACCAGAACAACATTTTCCAGGAAAGTTATTCCTGAAATTAATGAGGAGGTAATCCTAGAGATAAAACAAAAAATGGAAGATGTGAAAAAGAATGCAAAATCGTTGTCTTTGACCCTCGATATGTGGACGTCCCGAGGGAATTACTCTTACCTCTCTTTTACGTGCCACTACATGAACAAGAACTTTAAAATAGAAAGTTATTGTTTGGGCAACTCTCCATTCCCTGATGCCCATACTGCAATCAACATATATAATAAAATAAATGCCATGATGAAAGAATGGGGTTTAGACGACATTGCACTTCATATCCCTGTGTACGTAGTCACTGATAATGCCCGGAATCTAACTGCAGCGATAAACAAGACCAACTGGATCGCAGTTCAGTGCTTTGCACACACGCTGCAATTAACGATTAGCGATGCTAAAAAAGACAGTGCGGTTCCCGATGTAATTCGAAAAGCAAGAACGATAGTAAGCCATTATAACCATTCCGCAGCTGCAGAGCATAGACTGCATATGGTTCAAGAAACGATGCAACTGCCACGAAAAAAACTGTCCCAAGATGTGCCAACAAGATGGAACTCGGAACATGATATGCTTAAAAGACTCGTAGAACAGAGGCGAGCCGTATGTGATGAGATTCAGTCGTTCGAAGGAGGCAGCGGTTCTGTCGAGATGTTGACTATGACTGACTGGCAGACGGCCAAAGGATTAGTAGAAATTCTGCAACCATTTGCAGAGGCAACTGCGGAAGTTTCAGGGGACACATATCCCACTCTGCCATTGGTAATCCCTATTCTGTACCAGTTATTCCATTATTTGGAGCGATACTTGCGAGCTGGTGTCCATGGAAGTGGATTGGGCTTCGCGCGGAGCCTGTTGAAGTTTTTAAAATCGAGGTTTCCGTTATTCGAGACTAACACTGTCGCCTCGGTGGCAATGTTTTTGGACCCGCGTTTTAAGAACGTTCTGCTGAAAACAACCGCCTTAAAAGAATCCGTTTACATGGAGGTTCTTCATTTGATGAACGAAGTTGCGGACAAAGAAATTGTTCCAAACATCGATCTAGGTATGTTCCTTTTTATATTCTTCATGTATTGAGTTTTTAATTTTCTTGTGCAGGCCATTTAATTATTTAATTTGATGTTTTGTTCTCAGTACCTGCAGTGGGACCAACTAGTACCTCCTCTTTGTGGAGTTCCTTTGACGAGATGCAAGAGGAAGACGACCGCCCAGTGGAAACGGTTAATAACAAAAACAAGAAGGAACTTCAAAACTACTTACATGAAGGGATAATTCCACGTTCAAGTGACCCTTTAGAATGGTGGCGCAAATTTGCTGGGCATTACCCAATTCTTTCTCAGTTAGCAATGAGGTTTTTGTCCATCCCAGCGACTGAGGTGGCCAGCGAGCGCCAGTTTTCGGCTGCTGGCAACATCGTTACAAGTAGGCGTGAACGCCTAACACCTCACCACGTAGAAGAACTTGTCTTTTTAAATCAAAATCTTAAGTAGGCCTAGTAAAACCTAGTGTTAAATGGGCAGGTCTAGGTACTCATACTTAATTATTAAAGTCTTTTAATTTAATCTTATTCTAATGTGCAATTTAGGCATTTTTTTATGTCATGTCTGTGACTGTCATTCCTTTGAAAATTACAGATGACTTAATTGCTGAAATCATTAAATGAGTACTATTTTATTTTACCTACAAACCCACTGATATTTACTAAGTAGCACCGAATGAAACTTGGCCTAGGCTATGCCAAATCGCTTTACTTACTGTGTACTATTGTGTGGTACGTGCTAGAGGGACAGAGGTAGTTTTGGCCTTTTTTTTCTTTGCATACTAAAATAGTACCTTCATAATTATTTTAAAATGTGATTTGGAGTTTCATTCAGCGCTATTTAGACCTGTTTTTCCGCTACTGGTCCATGTACGGTATTTAAAAAAAAAATGCACTACTCGAAACTCGACTCGAGATCGTTGGTTTTTTACTACTCGAACTCGAACTCGACTCGACTTGAAAAAGTGCTACTCGCACACCCCTAATTAAAATGTTGTTTGTAGTTTATTTTTACGTCTGGAAGATTTGATGGAATTTCCAGCTGCTCAAAATGGGTTTTTCTGCTCGTGCGATTTATTTCACGGAACAGATAATACACAGCATAACCCCTCCCCCTCCCGCGCGAGGCCGGCCTCCGTGATGTCGCGTAAACAATGCTGGCTGGCGACACTACAGTACACTCGTCTTTGTGAAGGTGAAGGTCGTTCTCTGTGAAGTACGATTTCAGCATGTTTTAAAGATTCAACGGCGTTATTTAAGTGTCCAATATTTATTACGTGACACTGACAGCATTCGGAGATAAAATACGTAGCGGGCGGGCGCGAGCACTAATGAATGAACTGATTAGGTAAGTTCGGCGCGAGGGGGATGGGGGGGGGGCACTGAGATAGCGACGAGGCAATTGATCGTGAGCTGCCTACGATCCGATATCAGTTACACTACGCAGATGTGCTACAAAAACAGTTTCATAATCGGTGCTTGATGTTACTCCTGCTTGTGATCGCTCATAATGCATGATTTTACGCGTTTTTTAGGGATGTGCGGGTACCCGAAAAACGGGTAATTTTCGGGTAGGTAAAATTACCCGACCTCGGGTCGGGCCGTCAATTCCTACCCGAAAAAGTCGGGTCGGGTAGAAGTAATAAAGAAACACGCCAATCTGCTCCTTTTAAACCTCCCGCTCAGACGCCAAACGAACAGCTGACGTCGGAGCGGACCAATCGCTACGACGTGGGCGCGGCTATGCTATGATGCTGTGTCCTTGGCTCTTCCCTGTCCCCGCTAAAGTAATAGGCCCTACTGACCGTCATTACTCGTCTTCTGGTTATTCAACGCTAATAACGGCATAAAGCAAGTTGAATATTACGTACGTAGGCGAATGGTGAAAAAGAAACAACGCTAATAAACATCGTCTAATGCCTAGGCGGCAGGCCTAGAACCAAGTTGCAATTCATCTAGAAGTTCGATCTAGTGCGCATCGTTGCGCGCAGCAGAGCGTTGGGCGGAGTCAGACCGAAAGGCTGGTGCAAACGCGCGATTTCGTCAGATGCATGGCTGGTACAAACGCATGATGATGATTTCGTCGGCCGGAAGAGAAAAATACGCGATCGCATCGGTTTTTCTTGGGGTTTTCGTATCGGAAATATTAGAAAACGATCGTTACGATATTATTTCCGAGAATAACGAACGATTGATGCAGGAAAACGATAATAGCGGGGTTTCACTGTACTAGACCTAGGCCTAGGCATACTCAAGCAAAAGTTCATAAGACGCCGATTTGGATGTTCTTCGTGTCAATACAGCCCAGAGTGGCTACCTGCAACCAATGCAAAACTGTTTTGTAGGATTTTTTTTTTTAATGAATTCACAAATAAAAAAAATTTCACTACCCGAGCCCGACCCGAGGGTACTTCAATTACCCGAGCCCGAGGGTACTTTCAATTACCCGACCCGAGCCCGACCCGAGTTCAAAAACCACTACCCGCACATCCCTAGCGTTTTTGAAAATTAACCCGTTAAAAACCGTTTTTTACAATCGGTTAACTGGTTAAGAGAAACTTTAACTGTCGTCATCAAAAATTAAAAGTTTGAAAATCGAATACGAAAATCGACTTTTTTTCTTTGCGAATAGTTTGATTTTAAATCCCCGGACCTATGGACGAAGGAATATGTTTTACATCAGGAGTTCAAATAATGATTTGTTGTGTTATAAATAGGGCTGGGCTATGACATAAAGTTCAAATATCGATAATTGTCAAAAATTTCGATATCGATATCGATATATCGAAAGCAATACACGTATTTTAATATCCCCTCCCACATAACAGTTTGCAGTGAAATGAAAAACAAAGTATTTTCTAAACCATTGTATTTATTGATTAATTACATTTGGGTGGTTATTAACTGATGAAACTTTGTTATTACCGTATCGGTCCGAATATAGCGCGATGTTTTTTTCCGAAAATACAATCTCAAAAACAGCACTCGCGTTATTTCCGCGCGCTTGCATTTGAAATAGCGCCTGGCTACCCGCAATACAACTCGCGCGCATCGGCTGCTGCGCTTCGCCCCGCCCACCCACTCGATGCCAGCCGAACTCGGGCGAACCTAGCCGACGGTCTCGACCAGACCAGCTGTCTGCTAGTCGTCGTCGCACAGTTACTTGCAAAGATTATATAAGGCCTTAACTTGTCTTGATCACGTCGTGACCTAGCTTGACCTACATGGACTTTGATCGTCGGGGTTGTCTATCTACGTTGCTAAGAGTCTACGTAACGTAATAATGAGTGATGATGAAGAAGGAGAAGATGAAATGGCTCAAGATGAACAAATGAAGACTGCTGATCGCGTGGAAAAGAAAGGTTCCTCTGCCTTACAAATCAGCAAGGAATTGCGAAGGAGCTACGACGTAAACTTCAAAACAATGAAGACCAGGAATCAGACTGGTGAACTGTGGACTGTGGTTGGCATATGTGAGCTTGTGCTTGGCCCTACCCTGTTAAAAACCATAGGCCTAGGCCCTAACATTGTTCAAAATGTTTTGTGGTAAGACGGACACGGCCGGCCGGCCGGCTGGTTATGCGCGCGCAGCGGGTGAAGGGGGGACGGACAAGTGTAGCGACGAGTGGTAAGGGGAGGAGATGAAAGGTGATGAGAACAAAAGTTTTAAAAGTTATAATATTTTTTCACAGGCAATTGAAACGTGGAACATTAGAAATCATAACTTGATTTTTTTTTTAATTTAAATTTTTTTAGACTTTTATTTTATTTTTAAATTAATTACTTTTTTCGATATTTTTTCGATATTCAACCAAATATCGATATCGAAAAAATCGGCTCATATCGATATCGTATCGAAATATCGATTTCTTTGCCCAGCCCTAGTTATAAATTAAGTGGAGTGTATATTTGTATGTTGGATCCTCAGTTATGTTAGGGTATCACTGGACGTAAAAATTTGCTGTGTAAATCGTGGCCAATCGCCCCGCTTTTTTTACTTTTGGCAAAACTCCTTTTTGTTTGAATAGAAATGACAAAATGTTAAAGGTTTTGTAGCTTTTTTGTTGTCTTTTTCACATCAAATGGTATATTTTGGAATATTTTAGTGAAATAAATGATCATTTTATTTTGTTCCCAACGTATAGGCCTACTATTTGTATACATCGATCGTTGATACGTTGAGAACCCGACCATTAGCAAGTATCCAACGTATGAATTAATTTGCGATTTCGTATGCCCAACGTATCAATAATCAATATACATTTTAATCATGTAGGGAGAGCTGTTTAGTGGTAGGCCTAGGCTTAGCCTAGCCATACCAACAATCAACATCACTTTCCGATTAAAAATCGTAACGAGATCGATCAAATAAAGCGGCAATGCCACTTCATAGCCAAACCTAAAGACAATACATGGAAATCAACATTAATGTTGGTTTGTTGTGATCTTAAACTGTTAAAAAAAATGTGTCTTGGTTAAGTCGCCCTAGGCGGCCTAGCCTACCTAGCCTTACGGGATACATTTGGACCATCAATATCACCACACTTTCCGATGAAAGATCATTAGAAGATCAATAAAATTATGCGCCGATATAATTATAATTTTTTTTGCCTGAAGAAAATCCACCAGAATCAACATTAAATAACTATTTCTTGCTACCTCAAGTGTCCAGAAAATACGCATTGAGAAAAATCCGCCTTTTGAAGATTTTGCGAGTTCTGTGGAAAGTCGATTTATTGAAAATATATCGCTTGCGAGAGCAATTTCAACTTCTCTAAAACTTCAAATTCGGCACCATTTTCAAACTTCGTGGCTTCGAATAATTTGAATTTTGAATACCGGTAGGTAGTAACTATTCGAATTTTGAATCAAATATTCCACGTTAACTTTTCAAAATTCGAATATTCGCACATCCCTATTACCCTAATCCCAAGAGGCACTTGTATTGATTGTACCATACTATGTCCATAAATCAAAATCAGTAAAAGTTGAAATCGGACCATTTCAGTTCAAATTACATTTAATCTTACTTTTTGGGAACCTACCTACCCAAAAATCTACTTAACGCTAAATTTTGGGTTCCAGGGGAGGCATTTCCACCAATTTTCCCAGCCCTAATCTGAGATTTAGCTTAACTCTAATAAGTACTACCGGCAAGTTTAGAAAACATTTTATTTAGACCAACTAAAGTGCTCTGGAAGAAAACATACCATGGGATCACTGGTTGGTAAATGGTGACGGAAGTCGAGAATCGAACTCAGAAGAAATGGTATCCGCTCTTCTAGGACATCAACTAAAGCTCCTTGAGCTAGCTGTCGGAAACTCAAAATTACACCAACGATTGTCATTCGCTGTAGAACGTTGTCCACATCTGGAACAAGATGAGAAATATAAGTCAAGACTACACAGAGGTTAAAGAAAGGATTTGAGAATGAGATTTTATCGGAGAGAAATCCAATTTATTTGGCTGTTGTAGGTGACCACATGGGTCCAGCTTACATTGAACAAAATACATTTAAGTCAAACTTCAATACTACAGTATAACGTCGAATATACAACTGTCGGGGGACTTTCGAAAAAAAAAATAATTAACATTAAAAAAAAATAATTAACATTGCTCTTCTGGGGGAATGGCATGGACTATCTATGAAAGTAATTGAAGTGTCGCCGCAATACTGTAGGACGTTTCTTAACGTAAAAATTAAAACGATTTCAATCCTTTTTTTCAAAAAAGCAATATAGAATATAGTAGTATATAGTATAGGCCTACATTATAGTTACAATGGAAAAATTAAAAATACTTGAATCAATCCATAGAAACTTGTATGAAATTAAATTTGTCTGAAATTTTTAATATTTATTCTCAAAAGTGCCTACGAGACTATGGGTAGAAGCCTACTACTATAATTTAATTTAACAATTTTATTGGACATTAGAAAATACATGTACATTATTTACTAATAAAAACAGTTTCCACCGTGTTGTCCAGGATAGGATAGGCCCTATTTATATTATACAAAACTAAGGGAAAAAAATTGCATCTAAATATTTTAATTGAATACTGGCATACCACACAACATGTAGGCATACTAGGCATGTATGTTCAAAGTATTCAGTGAGCAATGTTTGAAATAGGTACTAAAATGTTATATCTTTATTTAAAATGTGATATTTTCAATTTTGACTTCTTTACAGAAGTCTTTATCAATATAACAACTAAAAAACCACAACAGACTAGACAAAAAACATTTCCCAAAAAATTATAAATATGGCTGTGTATTAATTAGTACCAAATTTTTAACAAAAAAGTGTTCTATGAATAAAAATAAAAATAACAAAAAACATAACATTAAATTGACATGTTGGACAGTTGGGTGTATGTATTTGTCTTGTCTGTTGTGGTTTTTTTATTGTTAGTTTGATAAAGACTTCTGTAAAGAAGTCGAAATATCACATTTTAAATAAAGATATTATGTAAATAACAGTGGAAAGTCCAATGATTTGTATTTATAACGTTACTACCTGTTATATAGTTTTTTATAATAAACCAAACTGGGTTTGCTCATATCTCCAAGTACAATACGTAGCTGAAAACTAATGCGACATTGAGTTACTGATGAAATGCATGCAGGACGCATGCTTAGCTGGCTATCAATCTATCTTTTTGGTTTTTTGCAACTCAAAAATCTTTTAAATTTCTAATACAAACCTGGTCAAACAAGGCAGCGATAAATCCCACAAAAATATAAAACTGTATCATAACGCTTAGTAAAGAGAGCTATATGACCTAAGCCAAACTTACGTTGAAGCTTCTTGAATTGCTCTTTCATGATCTCGGGCTTGTCAAAGTTTGTCCGTAACGCCACCAGCACATCTTTGTTACCGGCAACAAGTTTCTGTAAAAAATACATACAAAAGTTGAGTCTTTGCTGGGGACTAGTGCTGAGCGAGTTCAGTTCATTTCGAGTTCAAGTCAAGTTTCAATATCACGAGAACTCACTTTTTGAGTTCTTATTTCCCGCACTTTGTAGCCTTATAATAGGTGCAGGCCAAAATTCAACGACTTTGTAATTCCTGAAAGCACAGCCAGCGGAAAAAGTACCTCTTTTATATGTTCGGCCTAATTGGTAATTATTAGGGGGGTGCGGCTAACCAAAATTTTGGTTCGGTTCAGATAGTTTGGATCCGAACCGGCACGCGAAAAATTGGAACCAACTTCGGTTCGGTTTTAGATAATTTGAATCGGGCGCGCTAACCTCGACTTCTCGCACGGAGAGTATAGGCACCGAGCGTTCATACAACTAGCGCCGTGAGTAGTCAAATCTGGCATTAATTTGGTGAAGATTTGGCAATCACCCATCCTTTCCCATGTTATTTGTACATTGTTAAATTGTCGTTAACAATCGTACTAGTTGCTATGGATATTGAAAATCATGTATAAACATCAATAAATTTGTTCTGTATCGTCGGCTGTAGGCCTACTAATCTAGTAGCCAAAACAGGACATTGCATCATATTTTACACTTTTACACTTTACTTGGGCCTAGCCTAGACCTTGGGAATTCCCTGTTACTAGATAATCATTTAGATGTGCTTAAAAGTCCCTTTAGGCCTACAACCTATATTAAGTGCAACTCATTTAGATTATGTTTAAAATCTATTTTAGTCCTCTGGGCCCTAGCCTATAGAGTAATCGTTACAAATTTACATATGTTCAACCGTTGATGGGCAGGCTAGGCCTAGCCTAGATTGAAGTATGTGCCTAAGCCTGTCTGGATACTTTGCCAGTTATTGACTGTTTTCTTCAAAGCTCATTAACATTAATGCTTCTTATAACATGTTGATACTTGAATTATTGATATGAGCTGGTAATCTTTCATCTGTCGATACAGACAGGACACGCAGGGTATGCTCCGCAAAAAAGAGAAGGAAGAAATGAAGGTGTCAAAGACCTCAATAAAGATCAACCAATTTAGTTCATGTGTCAAAATAAGGGTACAACCATGACTCAATGACGGGCCTATATTTAAATTAATATGTGGACTGACCTTCAATTCCTGAACTTGACTAGCAATGTGCCACATGAGAGTCTCGTTGAGAAGTTTCATCCCGTAGGGCCCGATCAACTCGGCCAGCGCTCGTAGTTCGTTGATGTCCGAGAACTCCTCTGCATTGAAAGGGATAGCTCCTTCGGCAGTCAGACTCACAAACGCCCGCTGAATGTTGGAGAAGCAGATGTTGCCCGCGCTCACACGGCGAAGAAGCACTTCTGAATACCTGCACAGAAACCGTCACATTGCAGTCGACCGATAACAACGTTCACCTGTTTCGACTTGACAGCATTGTGCACAACTACAACACAAACTCAAGAGAATGCCACAATCTAGGTGAAAATGTGTTTGTACTTTTTGAACTAGGTTTACATTTTTCCTTTGATCAAGATTATTGTTTTGGTGCATACTCTCAAAGGTGATTCCTATAAATGATTTATTTTTCAAATTTTGACCTGTTTAGTCACCCAAAATATGTAAACATTGAGCCAAAATAAGCATGTTGAACAATGAACATTGACTTTGAGAACTAGAAAGTACAAACCATGTGGTGTAGAGTGCAGCAACTGTCTTCTCCCCATGGCTGTCCATTGCTTGGGTTTGCTGGAGCAATGCGTTGTTGAACACTCGCGTGATGTCGATATGCACTGCAGACAAAACAGAGTTCAACACGCTTATTTCATGTGATCCGGAGTGTAGCGGTAGTACATTTAAAAGAACATAAGTCTTATCAGTATCCAGGACATATCAATCCATAATACATATCGATCACTGCACTTTCTTTTAACATCATTTAGTTGGGTAAAGGTGTGTCCACCATTGATTTTGGGCATCTCTTGTCGCGACACTAGCTCGTAACACTTTTTCTTGTACCCCCACTGTCTTTCTCCCAATGCCAAATTTCCATATCTCTAACTATTATGTAGGTTCACTTCAAGCATATATCAGTATTGTCAGGACACTCACCATAATTCTCAACAGTTTGCAAGACGTTCATGTAAGCCCGAACACTCGCTAGCAGCTCCGAAGGCTTGGCGATCTCGCTGGTATCAGGGTTGTACATGACCATGCCGTGCAACGCTCGTGCGAACCTGTTCTCAAGATGTTGAGTCAAGTATTCTCTTGGAGCAAACGTGTATTCCCATACATTGATAGTTGAGCAATAGTTGATGGCAAAGCAGAGTTCTGTTAATGCCATGTGCAGTTTATCCATCCTGAAGCAGACACAAGCAATCAAAGAGAGCAAAGAACATAATTATGCCTAGCTAATGAATACAGAATACATCATTTTGGATACAGGTTACAGAAGAAGGTGAACTGAATCTGTAGGCCACATAATTATGTTCCTTGGACCATAGTTCTGATGAAAAGGTGTGCGACTCAGCAGAGTAACAACCCATTGCAAATAATATTCCATGTAACCCGACAAAATATGTAGAATAAGTAGAAAATTTATTGAGGGAAATTCGTCAAGCTTAATTTTGTATCGAGAAGTATGAAAAACCGCTTGGAAATTTGTTTCAAAGGTTTAAAATAAAATATTCATTAATTTCAAGTGTGTTAATGCTTGTCAAGTCCCGTGTATCCGTAAACATGAGCAATTAGGCCTACTCTTTAGTTATTTTATTTTGCATGCTACACAATGCCCGGATAGATTCAAAAGACGTGGCAGCAGAGAGAGACAGAGTGGCGCGCCTACACAGTTTTGAGTGGAATCTACTGCTAGTGTTTGCCTCTCTCGTAATATTACATTGCCAAGCCTTCCTGGATTCACTTGCTATGAGGGTGTCTTATAGACTTATAGTATTTACTATTTAGTTACATAATAAGAATATGGCACCAAAGGCAATAGTTTGGAACCAGGGAGTCTCTTTACTATTAGTAGAGATTAGGGCTGTGCGAGTACTCGATTTCTCGAGCTTCGGTTTTGAGCTCACGCCGAGCCGAGCTTGATTTTAGGCTCGATTTATTCGAGCCGAGCCGAACTTGGCTTTATACTCAATTTATTCGAGCCGAGCCTACAAAAACACGCAGTACACGCGCTCATTTTCATCAACACTCAACAGACAGTCTTGTCAACAAAACTTTCGCGGAAGAATGCGGCAGCCTGAGCCAGCGATCAACAGTCGACTCGACGGTCGACGCAGTAGAATGCGATAGGCCTAGGCCTAGAATGCAAACGTGTCTCTCTCGGTGGGAAAACCTATCACACTATCGCCCGCGCTGAAGCTTTTATCGCAAAATAAGCCTAGGAAAGAAAGGAGATAAGCCAAGGAATAACAAACAATCCAATGCGTCGTGATCGTAGAAACATGATCACATCGCAATAATTCTTCTTCCAACTAGTTCCACACCGAGCATCTTTGTTCTTCGTCAGCTGTGAGTTGAGTTGGTTGGATCGACCGAACGCGCACGCAGTTCGCGCAGGTGTCACGTGTTGGCTTACAACGTGCTCTGTTGTCAACTCGAGTTACTCTTTAGCAGAGTCGACAAAGAAGTTTCCCCGGGTCTTCTTTATCGACTCTGCAGGCAGCGGGCAGGCTCCGCGGGAAAGATCGCATCAACGTAGTGCGTATTATAACAAACCCGTGAATTAGCCTAAAAACGGTCGCGAAAAATACCCTGATCTTATTATCGGCTCCGGGTAATTTCTAGAACCGGGTACCCGATGACATCCCTAGAAAATATGTAGCCTAACCATTTTTATTTATTTTGTAATTTTTTAATTTTTTTAATTTTTTTTTGAAAAAGCTCGGCTCGGCTCGAAAATCAAGTTTTTTTTTTAATACTCGGCTCGGCTCGGCTCGACTTAAAAATTCTAGGCTCGCACAGCCCTAGTAGAGATGTGCAAAAATGGTGACAACGAAATTTGCGAATTTTTTTAAAGTTGCAATAATCCCTTCAAATTCAGTTTGCACATGAATCTCATGAATTGTGATTGAATGGTACCAATTTCCAATTCGCAAATTTTCGCGAAATTTTAGTTGATACCGCAAACTAGTGGCGAAATCAGCAATTATGTCCTTAAATGCGAATTAGGTCACGAAATTTTAAAAAATAAAAAAAATTCAAAGTTTTGGTGGAGGTGCCGGGTCGAAGTTGAAATTAAATTAATACTGGCTGATGGTGGAGGCGCCGGGTCATACAACGCGATTGTGAGATCGTAATAATCGTTTGAACGAAAGTAAGCTCAAAATACTTCATATCCATATCAAAAGACATTCCATAAAAAATGCATAATTTCGTAAATTTGGTGGAGGTGCCGGGTAGACGAAATTAATTTTGGTAAAAACTGTTGGAAACTTTGAAAACTGAAGACTGAAATTGAGCTTAAAATTAAAACTGATTCTGAACTTCACTCTCATGAGCTTGTTTTTCTTTTAAATCATTAAAATCAATAAAATTATCCTGAAACTTTAAAAAAAAAAAAAAAAAAATTAAAGTTGTGCATGAGAAAATTGTGTTTTTTTGGTAAATCGCGACAAATCGCGAATTTTTATTTTTAAGGCGCAAATTTTCAAACTTTAAAAAATCATTTTTGCACATCTCTAACTATTAGTTGAAGATGAGGAGTTGCCGAGCCTGGCTAGCAAGCACTGAAACTGACAGTCCACAGCCCGAGAAACTGGTGATGCGTCATCCCCGACCTGACTATGTTGGAACCGGGTGTTTGTTTTTTATTATTATTATTATTATTATTATTATTATTATTATTATTATGTATTTTCCCACCATTTTAAGTAGGAAGGTTGGCAGAAAATGGCAATATGTCCCAATTTCTAGCAAGCTACAAGCGCCACGAGAACTGCCACCTCGAAATTGCCTACCAAAAAAGATAATGTAATCACTTCACGTACATCTGCTGAATATTGCCGTGAAACATTGGCAGAAGGCTTTAAAAGTGTAAAAAGTGCCCTTATTGCCAGCACAAAGCTTTTACGCTCCTCACGTCTCAGCGTGCATCCAACTGCCCGTTATTCAATATACTATTATTTATTATTATTACTTAGTAGTTGTACTATTCAAGTACCGCTCCGAGTCGTGCACAGTGGCAGCGCAGTTGACTAATAGGGAAGGGTAGCCACTTCAAGATCCGGCTCGAACAACTTTTTTTATTTCTTTAAACTGTTACCAATATTATTTATGTCTCGTCTATGACGGATTCAATTTTTATATGTAAGCCTACTCTTTTAGTGCAAATTACTCTTAATAGTGCCAGACTTTTATCCACCTGTATTAGCCTGTAGACACCTCACTTAACGTTGTCGATCGACAATAGGGAACTGTCCTTGGTTTCAAATATATCTTACACGTATTTAGTAATTTGTAACATTCAATTTAATAAACATCACAATTAAAATAAACTATAAAAAATTAAATCTGTGGATTCTATGCATGTTCAAATTCCTGGGTTTTGACTTCCCGCACAAAGACTTAAGTACGTGCTCTTTTGGTTGTGACGTCATCGTGAGGTGAGGAGGGGAAGCTGTCAGTGGCAGAATTGTCAGCTTGCCGCCTCGGCGAACCTCACGATGACGTCACGCCCACCTGCAATGGCGCATGGCCATTTTCCGGCGCGAAGCCCGGTTCAAATTTTTCCTCGCTCACAGTTAGCGCTAATAAAAGCCGGACGCATAAAAAACTTTACTGGTCGGTATTTGAGGTTATTAGTAGGGACATATTCAAATTTGGTAATGAAGGACAGTTTCCTATTGTAGCACGAGTTAGTAGACCCCCGATAAGACAAATTATCCACAATGCAGATAACTTACGTTGTGAGGTCTTCTCTTGTTTTTCGCAAGCTCTCTACACCTGGTTTTGCAATTTCAGGAACACTCTTCTTGTTTTTGTCCTTCTTCTTTCGATTGACTACTTGCGATATCAATATAGCGCAATGTTTCGGCAGCAGCTTGTCACTCATGAGGCACTGCTCATCACATATCGTTGTGATGATATTCTTTGCCTCCTTTGCCATTTCATCCAGGAACATGTTGACAACAGACAAACTTCTTTCTCGGATGTGATGCCTCTGCACAAACATTACATTACAAGATTACAACACACATTATTCTAGAAGGGAACATGTTAATAAAGGTAATAAACAGTAGCCCAATGAATGAAAATCACTTAAGAAAGGAAATTAAATATCCAACACAAAACAAACCTAGGTAGGGTCTACAACATTAATAGATATATAGCAAAACTAGATGGGGTGTTTAGATCTAAAATAAGAATAAATTTGGGAGAGAAAAAAGCAAACATGTGAACACTCAATTTGTATTAAAAGTAAAACTATGAGTGACAATGGTTAATTGTTAGATGAAAGATTGGTCGCGGGATCAATCAGCTGGAAAACATTGAAACTCCACAAGTTGTTTCTCGTTCTTATGTTGGTAACTCTTGCACCACTCCACTTTTTTAATAAGCTGATCCTAGTCAATTGTTTACCATCATTGTTGTTGCCATCATGATGAGAAGAAAAGTGTTTACTTTAAATCAGACATTACAGTTAAAGATCGGCAGCGGCGAGTGACGGCCAACACAGTGCATGCGCTAGATAGCGGGTCATAGAAAGTGTCTAATCATAAACTCTCCACAGTTTGTGATCCATAGGCCAAACGCTCCTTATTTGACGGTCATTGAAATATGAGGGATTTAAAAAACTTTTAAGTAGTGATCTGAGAAATGCCAACCAAAGACCGACAGCTGCTATCGGGCATGGCATACGAAGTACGGAGCGAGAACCAGTCTGGCCTTGACCTTGTAAGTTGGCGCCAGCTCTGTTGACTTGTGCAGACGAGACTAGTCACCGTGGCCTTCAGTTCAATTTAATATCTTTTAACTCATGCCACTTTCCGCGTACCTATTTTACAGACGGAAAAAAATCAATATAAATCGCGATATTGATATGATTTTTATTAGAACGTTATCTCAGTATGATAATAGTAACCAAACGGCGCCCACTGGAAAGTATATCATTGAACATGTGTATTTATTCATTTTTTGTTCTAGGTGGGTATAGGAGCGTATCGAGTGTTGGCACCTTGGCAAGGCCTCGGTAACTAATAATTGACAAGAGACATACCTCTTCAGGACACAGGTCGTGTGTACAGCTTAGAAAGTGACCGCATATCAATGGAAAAGCCACAATGTATCGGTTTTGGGCTGGAAATTCCAGGCACATGTGGAACTGATCCTCAAATATCTTGCTGTAGAAACTGTTGAAAAACAACATTGTTGGAATACATAATGATTATTCAACAGTAAGATACAACATAATTTCCCAAATCTCTACATACCAGAAGATGGAAAGATCAGATGTTTCAATCATTATTTCATCCAAATAATCAACCATTTTTGTATGAAAGACGACAGTGTCGATTAAATATGCTAAATCTCTATTTTCAGGTAGGCTTAGCGGTGCTTTGCTGACCGACGTGTATGCCTGAAGTCTAAACCAGTCGATCCGTATTGCACGAAAGTCAAACAATTCGTTTTCTTCGACTGTAAAAAAATCCAAAGTTAAAAGCTACATCTTATCTTCAAAGCAGTATTTTTGCAGTTGCAAGAGCAAGTTGAGATATGCCTACATACTACTTCACATAATTATTACCTTGTTTGACTGAAAGATTGGCGATTGTGTTACAGATTGAGGATAAGATAATACTCTCATCTTCCGGAGGGCAAACCGTCAAGTTTTGCATCATTTGATTCAAAGCAATAGCGTCAAATCCAGATAGATATTGCACATAATATCTCTGCATCACTTGGCTGTATTTACGCACCAGAACTAAAACAAACAGACAAAAATACAATGTGGACCTCCGTAAGGTTGCAAACACAAAGGGGTATTTACCCGCTAAACTCAAAAAATATATTTCATTCAGGCTAACTAGTTACGAATTTAGAAATGAACAGACAAATTATTGGGTCCAACATGACCCCCCCCCCTCCCAAAAATTTCAAACTTGGTATTTCTTAGCTAAGTCCCATTGGCAAAAATCTCCCACAAGAAATAAATAACATGGGGACGATCTTTATGCCCCGTGACCTTGAAGGATTTATATCCAGAAAAATATTGGCCAATATAGACGTACTCGACAGCCTTTTCTGCAAATCCTCTATATTTTGTTTTGTAATTTGGGCAAGTGGTTTGGTCAAAATAAATGCTGATTACTAAGAAGGGGTGTGATTTTGGAATGCATATTTTTGCGTGTTTGATTGTATATTTGTGCATAGTTTCAAGACCAGATGTTGTGAAGGGCCATTTTAGATTAGTACGATGCTCTAGTATCTATGTGGAACAAAAAAGAAACAGGTTAACCCATCTGCACCCGTAAGCGGACTAGTCCGCGAATCATAGCCTGGCCACGGAAGCCATAAGCGGACTGGTCCGCATTTACGCGCGCTTCCATTCAAACTGCAGTAGTATCAGCTCCTATCGGCCAATTGTTGTACTTTTTGTTGCATTTCCCGCGTCAAGCATGTAGTGACATCTAGTGGTGTTCTTTGGTACTCTTACGGCAAAATCGTGAAGCTACAATCGACTTTGTTATCGACGTGAAACTTACGCGCCTGTAGTAGTCAATAATGGCAGATTCGGATCAATCAAAGCGTCGTTCTCGGCAAAAACAATCCTAAATCAGTCAATTTTTGGATGTTCTTCGATCAGATTTCAGTGATAGTGATGGTGAAGGTTGTGATTTTAATTGTATGCGTAGAACCGGTGCAGATATAGTAAGATAAAGTGACAGCGAAGAAGAAATGTGCGTTGGTGTGCGTGGGAGTAACATTGAGGTTAGGAATGGGCGTGATCACGATCACGAGGGTCGTACTCGTAGCCCTACAAATTCGTGTATTGTTAGTTGTGAACAGGCCTAGGCCTAGAAATAATGCTACAGTAATAATAAGTGATAGTGACAGTAATGATGTTGATTACGTTCTTACTGTACTACGCTGCAACTTTGATGTGCAGAGGGCAAAAGTGCGCGGTTTCCGTGGGCGCGCTAGCGTTTTGGGGCGCTGGTGCGGATGGGTTAAAGCCGATTAAAGAAATTTCCCAAAATACAAATTTTCGCAAATTTCTGGACCAAAAAAATTGAAAAACGTGTAAAATCACAGTTACGAGATATAATATTTTTAACAGTCATTTTAGTGTAGTATTATGCTATAGATTAAGTAGTAAAAAAAATTTTAAGGGGGTAGTAGCCCATACAAGCGTCGAGAGAACCTACCTCGCAACTCCTCCATGTGGAACAATAACTCTGGGAGTTGGCGGTCCACCAAATCCTCGGCAGTCTTACTCTTTGTCTTCTGCTGAGGCGGATTGTCGTTGTGTCGCAGAAGCCAGTAGACTTCATCCCGTGCGAAACACATTCCGATGAATATCAGGAGAGCTTTGGGACCAAGGAGACCGGGCTGATCAGTTAGAATCAGACCCAATTCTTTCAACGTTGTTCGCAGGAATTTTCTTCTTTCTCTGTGGCGATGAGCACTAAAATGAAAAACAAACATTCCATAAACCCCCAGTTGCCGTAAAAACTTTACCCAATTCCCCGCATTCACAATACGTTTGACTCACGCTTTCTGTATTGCTTGGGTGTAACAATCTTTCACTTCTGATATCCTCTTGCCATATCCTTTCAGTCCATCAAAGTAGCCTTGAATATACGCATGAATGTAGAGAACCTCGTCGCGAAACAATGCAACCACCCAGCTCGACTCCAGGGCACTTATCCACAGCTTGGTGGGCTTGTCTTGGCCCAAAGCTTGGTGATACAACATGAAACCAACTGCAAACATAATTGTAGCATTTTATTACTAGGAACAAGGAGACTTGGTTTTTAATTCATAAATGGAGCACATGTACTGAACTTGACAATTTAGAATCGGAAGAAGTAGGCCTACTGGCAAAGAAGCAAGGAAAGCAGCGGGACATTGGACCAGGTAAAATATGTACAGTGGAAGGGTTCGATAAGAAGTTGTCTAAACTGGTAGTTTATGTTGATTTCAAAACAGCATTTGATGTAGTAAGTCAGAGAAATAGTCTTCAACAAGAAGGAAGAGATGGCAGTGCCACAGAACTTGTGCCGGGGAACGGTGAGTAAAAGCTAGATAGATAAGAGTAAGATATCGCAAGGCACAAGCCCTACTTACTTCCCGGTATAAACGACTTGGCACAAAACTAGGGGTGGGCGAACCTAGGTTTTTGACTTTCGAGCCGAACTCGAACTTTTGAACCAAAAATTTTCGAACTTCGAACTCGAGCCGAACTTTTGAAAATCCATTATTATTCTGTAACGAATAGACATTTATAAAATTTAAAAAAAAAAGTTATAAAAAAATCTTTAATTTAAATATAAAAGCTCAAAATAAAGGCTCCATTTCGTCATAAAAAATTCAATTAATTCAAACTATTTTTTCAAATTTTGCGTATTTTCAAATATCCCGCCGTTAACTTTCAATAATGTTGGTACTTCGTAGGTCAAGAAGCAAAATTTCTAGTTTGTGTTTGTTATGTTGCCGACCCTGCACGACGAGTGTGAATTGTGACGATCGAGCCAATCACAGATGCGCACCGCCTTCTAACAAATAGCTTCGTCGTGACGTCATGGCGTGACAAAACGAGAACTTTTCAAGGCGCTGGAACTTGGAAAATCAGCTGTTAGAAAAATCCAGTATGGCGATCGCTGCTTTGTTGTTTTATTACGCGAACGATGTATTCAATCAGTTTTTGGCGTGTTTTTGGCGTAATTTCAAGACGAAGTTCGTTTAAAGTTCGAAGTTTTGAAAAAAAACGAACTTGAGCTTAAAAAGTCGAGCCCGAGCCGAGCCGAACTTCATAAAAAGCTCGGCTCGGGCTCGAGTTTTCGAACGTTCGCCCACCCCTACACAATACATATGTAGATCAAGTTGTTTGACGACAATGTGGTTCTCTGGTATACCGTAGTGATGGAAATGTACAGAAAATGGAAATGGAATTAACAAGGCATTACAAGTATAAGAGGAATGGACTAGGGAACATTAGTAATAGACAAATACAGTATACAACTATTGTGCAATAGGAAGAACAATAATATCCATGTTCACTAGGGATGGGCAAACGTTCGAAATTCTGAATTCGAACCGAACTTTTTTTGAAGTTCGGTTCGGTTCGAGTTCGAAATTTGAAGTTCGAGTTCGTGATTTATCAAAATTACGAATTTGCTCCGAACTTTTAAACTTGCCGCTGTCGCGTGCGAGAAAATCCTCCAATGGTGAGGCAGTATTATTCATTCGACTATCGATTTCCTGCGATATTTTCGATAATTGAAATGGAAGCAGCTCTCCACCAATTGCGTACCTTCTAATGTTCGACTAATCGATTCGCAGCAATAATGCGATACATCATGAATGTATCCACCAATGAGAAAGCTGCTAATATAAGACGCCAAGACGAGACGCTGTGACATTTACGACGATATTTACGATGTTTTATAGAGTAACAAGTATTATTTGGAATCACTGAACAATGATTAAAGACCGATTAACCACGTTTATATGCAATTATGTTATCAAATAAATTTCTCGCAGGCAAGTTGTAACCACATTTGCATCAGCTTACACACCTTAATACGATGTCGATAAGCTACATAACCTCAAAATAGATCGTCATTTTACGTTTGTTACTCAAAGTTAGATAACAATAACATGCCCATGTTCTAGGCCTAATAAAATTTTAAAGTTGCGGTATTTAGACGAGAACTGGCCGCGATTTCACAACAATCTTTGTTAGGTTTGGTTTATGGACCAGGGCCTAGACCTAGACTAGGCCTAGGTAGGTCTACATAAGGAATATTTTAGGCTTAGGGGCTAAGGTTAGGCTAGGGCTAGGCCAAGTAAGGAAAAGCCTAGCCTAGGTTAGCCTAGAATATAGAAGATAATAGGTGTCTAAACATGTTTTATAAGCTCTTATCTAAACCAAGACTTTGAAATTTGGTAGCCTTGCCTAGGCTAGGGCTAGGCCTATGCCTAAATTTAGGATGCTGTGCCAAAAGGGCTAAGCTAGTCAATCCTGTCGATGAAGGTCGATGAAATAGATCTCGATAGTAGGGAGATATAGCCTTAGCCTAGACATTAAAGTATGCCCAATTGAAATTCCTACCTCCCTGTTTTTGGTTTTAAGCAGATTTTTTAAAGTTCGGTTCGAGTTCAAAGTTCAAAACTTTTTTTTACAGAAGTTCGAGTTCGGTTCGAAACTTAAAAAACCAAGGTTCGCCCTCCCTAATGTTCACCTAAAAGATAAAGGAATTGAAAATTAAAGAAGACCCAATCTATCTTGGCATAAGGATGGATAAAAAATTATAATGTGCCAATTTAGAGGCTTAGCTTACCAAAGAGAGGGGCAGGGATACCATGGGGAGAAAATGTAAATACACTCTCCACAACTTGCAAAACAAAAACATACATGTCCAGTGTTGGAATAACTAGGAAACGCTCAGTTGGACGCGTTGATAAGCGAGCACGTGCTATAGCTAGACCGACATTGCTCATTTTTTTAAATTTTAAAATTTGCGACGTTCGCAGTCCACGGGGCCATGTTTCCAATATTATTTATTATTGGCAAGGTATTTGGGTAAACCCGTGGGTAAACTTTTACTTTGTGGATAAAATTCACCGCCATCTAGAGGACCTTGACTCCTTGGGACAAAATAGACTACTTCCTCGAAAGTATTTTGATTACTTCTAGGTGGCAGTGCATTAGAAACTTCGCGCGTCTTTTCGTTGCCATGGCAACGTTACTTTTGTTATAATGTAATTTCCATCTACACTACTTATCGGATCAAAATAAAATTAACATATTCGTGACCGGACGGACATTCTAAATGATTTGGCCATCTCAGATTTTGTCGCCGTTTAGTTTGAAAAAAAAACTTTCGATTAACTTTAATGTAACTTTTTAACTTTTTGAACGATTTTGCCACAAAACTAATGGCATTCAATCGAGAACGAAGCTTGCGGATGGTAAAATTTCAACTCGATCCGAGCCTCCGTTCGAACGTTATGGCGAGACATACAAACAAACAAACAAACAAACAAAAAAACAAAACCAGTGACTAATTTTTCCGGCAGAGTCAAATGGAAACGCTCGCTTAACAAACTAAGGGTACCTAAACCAACAAGTTTCCTCAGTTTAAATCAACAAACAAACTCACAAATAATCCAACGCTCCATTGTGTCCAGCGAAAGGTATTCACAAGACATTGTATCCGTTTGGGAAGGTTTTAGCAACTGGCCCGGATTTCCCACCAGACTTAGTTTTTGATCCGACCTCCACTTTTCGGCGGATAGGTTTCTATTGCTGTATATCGGCCACAGTGACATGAGAGCAGTATACAGCAGCTTGGCGTGCGGAACAAATTCTTCCGACAGCTTCTTAACGGGAGGATCGTAATCCATGATCATCTGGCCGAGCCGTGGGAAACTCTGATCGCTCTGATTGTGAACCATCTCGTGAGCCGCGTTGAACAGACCCAGGACAGCCTTCCTGTCTTCCACTCGAGACAGCAGAATCATCAGAGTGACATAGGTCGTCACAAGATCCAGGTAAGCCTTTGTCAATTCAAAGTTCAAAGTCTGGGAACCAAAAGATTGGTTTTATTACAATTTTAGAATTGAAATTGTTGTACATTGTTAACATGCCAAATTTCCTGCTCTTCACTTCCTCAAGTGAGTATAACCTAAAACCAGACCTGGGCAAATTACTTTTGAAAAGTAATGTCATTACATTAGGCCTACTCATTCAATGGAATTCATTTTTCTTCTTGGTTGTAAATGTAATAACGTTAAATTTACCAGCATTAAGGTACAGTCTCCATGTTCTACACCAATTGACAAAACCATCTAGCTCTGACTGAAGAGTGTTATCCCTAGCCCAGAGTTAAAGGGAGTGATGAAGAAATTAGTGTAGGTTTCTTACGATATCAAGATGAACCAGACAGGCATCCATTGTTGTAAGAAGTTCGCAAACATTATCTTTGAAGTCGAGCAAATCAACAAAAGTGTAGTAGTAAAGAGAGAGCGACTTGATGATTTCATTACGGATATTTGTAATTGCTTGGAGCTGCGAACAAAAATATGCATTATTATTCAAGTCATGGGCCTACATGTAAGATATGTTGTCCAGCTATCCAACACAACAATCACTGTGCGAATAGTCGTTTACCACAAAATTACTGAAGAGGTGTTCAATTTATTGCACTAACTAAAGCAAAAATAGCAATGTAGGTAACAGTAGCAAAGTAGTTCAAGTGGCAAAAGCATACCTACAGAGCTCTGGATAGATGATCCGAGTTGGAGTTTAGAGCGTACAAGCTACTTTTTGTGCTTGAATATGGTGCCCATTTCACACGTTTGAATTGTAATGTTCCCCTTGCTGTTGGGTGGCAGGACTGTCAACCTTATCATCCCTTGATAGGGTTACCATAAGTGTCTCAGCAAAAAAGAGGACATGTCGTTCACAGACATTCGCGGACTACAAGGGGTCTGGGGCGGAGCCCCAGCCGCGAAAGGCGAAATTTTTTTTGGACATTTTTACCGTCAGGATAGCGTTTAGAGCGATCTGAACAAGGGTCAAGGAAGGACAGTGGTGCCGACGCCTTTTAAATTGTGGGGTTATTTTTTAAATGAACACTACATTTTATGACAAAACTAAGACAAGTGGCCTAGGCCTACAAACACTTCCTTACGTACGCCGTACGACGTGGACACAAGGCACGAAACGTACGGAAATGGTAACTAAATCAGGTGATAGTACACTGCTTGCTGTACAGCCTGGCGTGTTGTGACACGCTCGGACACGATCGGCTGCTCGTATTCGGCGATTTACGGTCGGTGGATGGAAAGTGAGGGGGCGGAAGGGTGCGCATGCGCCTCTGCATGGAGTTGGGTGAAATAACCGGACATTTTGCATTATTTTGAAAAAACCGCCCGGACGCCCGGACAGACATCAAAAAAGAGGACATGTCCGGCTTTAACCGGACGTATGGTAACCCTATCCCTTGAGTTATTTATTTATATCACCCAACTCGTGCATGACTTTTATTCCCACCACGACTCAAATCTCACTTGATTTTTAACTTGTGAACAATGAACTTTGGGCCTAATCCACCACTATGATAGTATAGAACTACTTGGAAATGGTGACTTTGAAGATAGTAACAAAATTGTCTTGAAATGTGTAAAATTTGCAATTTACGGCCTCGAAATCCACGGAATACCAATTCTACTGCCATATTTAAGTTCGCGATGGTCGATTTAATACCAAAAAAGGTGCCACATGCCAAGATTCCCTCAAAATGTGGTAGTCTTATTACACTAGACACCATCTTTAAAGATGGCTGCCATATGTAAATGGATTGAGAGTTGAATGGACTCCCGTTCTAATAATGACTATTTGGGTATGAAGTACATATAAAATAATTTCGACCTCTATACCGAAATGCACGTTGGTGTAGGCCTACCATGGAAGCCGGACTAGCTGCCATCATACAACCGTGCTTTCACAGACTTCTTAATAGTATCACTGCACGTGCTTTTAACTGATTTATATGATAGTTTTGAACAATTGTTTTCACACATCACTTCAGTCGATCCACTATCGCCCAATTTGGGGGGTGGCAGCTAGCATAGGAATTGAGATCAGCATCGTTGCTGCGTGATTACGCAATATCCATTTTTCAATTTGGATCGTTTTGAATAAAAACTGTTGTAGGCCTATGAGTCGATCGATAAGTATTAAGTATATTTATTTTTCTTGGTGTAAAATTCATTATAGGCCTAGATGTATTATATTATAGTTTTTACTTATGTACAAGGATTTTGCAGCACCCTGGTTGGGAACTACTGGTCTACCGGTCTACCTGAAATGTTTACATACCAGTAGCTTCCATTAGACTATTTGATGTAAAAGTAAATGTACCATTTAGGTTACAGTAACAAGCACACAGCAGTGACCAGCACTTGCCAGTTAGCCTCAGACAGTCTCCATCCTCTTGTAGGCCTACTCTCCTACCTACCAGAATCTTTGTGACAAATGTTTCTATCTAGGCTATAGTAAACTTACTCCTTTGATGTCAATGTTGGGAAATCGGCGAACGATGTATTTGATTGAAGACTCCAGAGTTTTGTCCGACAAAAATGCTGGTTTTGATTTTGCATCACCGCAAGCCTGTAAATCAAATTGATGTATTAGCCAGGAAAATAAACAGCCCTAACCAAACACTACAACATGGGAGCACATATTATCTAGGCCTGGACCTCCATGAGAATAAATCCAACTGAACCAGGGTCCCCCAGTTGTCAGTAGCCAGTAACTATAACTTTGGATTGTTGGTGCATTATTATAGGCCAAGATTTGAACAGGTGGAACAGTAGACTACCAATTGCAATGTGAATCTACTACTACTGCGTTTGAAGCTTGTAAGCCTTGAAATCTTTGAAGCATCAGATTGGTTGCAGTCTACTGTTTCTCAACAATCCAAAGTTTTTATTAAGGCGACCGCCCAGCAAGCAGAGAGCCGGGTTCAATTTCCAGCCGAGTCATTTTGGTTATCCGTTTTATCATTTCTGAATTTTATCAACAGTTTTAATCAACTCCACCACTGGAGTGTCTACCAACCCTCGACTAACTAAGGAATATATATATTTAGACATTGTGAGTTGTGACTGAACATTGTGGCACAATAGTAGACCTAACTTGAAAAATGGTTAAAAGGGAAAATTGTGTGCTGATGTACGTAGCCTACAGAAAATTTTTGTCAAGTTAGCTACAAATGGGGTAAAGCCACGCCTAAAGTGAATTTTTTACCTGTATTTAGGCCCGTTTCCACCAAATGGATGCTAAACTCAAGTTTAACTAAGCTCCGCTTATCTTTAAACTTCAGTTTAAACCATGACCCATTCCACCACATTTTATTCACCTCCATTTAGCTAAGCGAAGCGGAGTTTGTTTTGTAAGGATGTCTGTGATTGGTTCTTCAAAAAACACGTGATTTTGTCTCCACGGTCAGCTGTTGAACAAGACAGTGACGACACACTGACAACATAACCTATGAAAAATGAAAATACGTTCGCGTGGTACTAACTACTCGGAGAGTGAGAAAATCTTGCTCTTACAGGTTGTTGAACAGTATAAACACGTATAAACAGGTATAAAGACGTAATAGAAAATAATAAAACCGATTCCACATCGTCACATCATGGATTTTCGCCAGTTACTATTAGGAAGTCCATGGTCACATCATCAAAATCACAGCTTGTTATATGTGGAATCGAATATCGTACTGGCGGTGAGTCCAGTTTAAGTTGTTAAACCGCACCCCAGGTAGGGTTTAGTTTAAGCTCGGTTTAAACTCGAGTTTAGTTCTGGTGGAACGCATTTTCAAGCTAACCAAGGTTTAACAAAATTAAACTCGAGTTTGAGACTTGGTGGAATCGGGCCTTAGGCTTGTAAAACAAAATGCTTTAATAGGCTTGCAGCTGAAAACAATACATTTGGACTGAAAAGTGCACACAAAACATCATTGAATTAAAAACAAATTGGCATAATAAATAAAGGCCTACCAGCGCACAACAGCACGGGCTTAAATAGGTGGGCCTAGGCCCTCCCCTACATACCTACCAAAACCATTTGTTGCTGGCCTGGAATGCACCTACTATGCATTGTGTTTACAAAACAGTAAACATACTGGAAATAGATCAATAGGACAGGCCCTTGGTCGTTTTGGTTTATTGTCCCCCACTGAAAATCAGTATGTAACTGAGTGGGTAGGCCTAGACTGTAAATATGGATTTATTTAATTTATTTATTCCTTTCCATTTAAAAAGAAACAATTATGAGAGGTACTGTCTGGGAAGGACCCAAAAATTTGTGTATGCCTTCAAGTCGTGAGTTAGTAGATGTTGTGAAAAGTTAACACTACTGTGTGGTGGGTCTCCAGCTAGATGCACGCCTGTCTCGAGTTACTAGACAACTCAATAACATCTCTGGTTCAACCATGCATGTTTATAAACCGGCACACTTTTAAACTGAACCCCTGGCAGTGTTGTTATTTGAGTTGAACCTTGCCAATCGATCTTTGAAATAAGCTAGCCTAGACCGGCTAGATATTTGTTTGACATTGCCTGGTTGAAAGTGAAACCAATGCTATAGGAGAGAGGGCGGGACATTTTTCTTATTTTAATTTATTCAGATTGTTAAATTTGACACGATCCAAACTAAAAACCACTGAAATAAATATCCTTATGCCTAATAAACATAGCAAACATTAAAATAGCATTTTTTATACCACTACACACTAGGCATACATGTAGGCCTACAGGCTAAATAAAATACAGGGAAGGCTTTGTCAACGAGGCCAAGAAAGACTAAGAAGGAATTCATTAAAACCAATCACTATAAAATCAAAATCAAAATGATTCCTGTGGTAGCCTAAAAAAACAAACAAAATATGAGTTGATGTAGACCTACACCCGGTGCTGCCACAGAGGATTGATGACGTCATTCATAACGAACAAGCCCTAGATACATTTCAGGTTGGATTGGATATTGCTTAACGTCTCATATTAATGCACTTTGGCTATTCGAGACGATGAGTGGTGATAGATGAGGATGAAGTATGAACAGAAGGGAGGAAGGGAAACCCGGTACCGGCACGTAGCCTACTCCTTTAAGTATCAAGGGGACCAACGGCTTAACGTCCCATCCGAAAGGACGGTGTAACCTTGACAGTCATATAGGTTCCTCCACTAACCCGGACTGCCGAGCAGACGTCAAGGAGAACGAAGCTAGCTCTCGAACCCTCCATCTGCTCTAACCAGCGGTATACATGAGTCTCAGGGCAGACGGCAGAGCAGTCACCCACTCTACCCCTGACCACGCCCGAGGTTGCTTAACTTCGGTGTTCCGAGTGGGAACCGGCTAAGCGACCGCATCTAAACCGCTAACTTCCCCACCCAATGCTTTATCACGACATAGGCAGGCCTATATGTACGGTAGGGTATTGCCAGAGCTGATGGCAACATTGTTTTATGAGGCAAAGTGCCTATGCTTTCAATGGGTATTTGTGACATAGTGGTGTGTGGTCCCAAGTTGAATGAAAGTCAGTTCATTGCGTTGAGGTGTACACTGAGAAAAATGACTACACCGGATCCTGGATTGCAAGTTCTACAAGGTCACCATGCTTAAAGTTCCAACAGTGGTGGACAAAGTTTTCATCTCCAGTCCACATTGTAAGGAGAAAATGTTTACATGGGCCAGTTTAAACATCTCAAGATGTCAAAAGTCAAAACAAAACAATGGCATTTGGGCAAGTGGACTGAATTTAGTAAAGATTTTAGTAAATGCAAAGCGGGAGTTCACAGAAGATTCCTTTCTCCTTGCTGCCTAACCACCTTGTAGTAGGGGTAGGCACATCCGCACATCACACCGCCACCAAATACCGACCACGACCAATGTTGCTTAAAACTCATGGTGATCAATCGAGATCCAGTGAATTCAACTTGGCAATGGCCATTGGCCTACCAGCTGTTTTTTTTTTATAATGCTACATTTAAATAGTAAAGATCGAGTAGGGCCTATCGAGTACGCCTACTTACAAGTTACGTAGTAGTAAGTTTTAAAGTGCTGAATCACATTTTGTTTAATATTTTGTAGATCACTCTAAATAATTTTTTTTAAATAAATTATGAAATTGGTCCTGTCTACAAATTTTTGAGTAGGTAAGTTTATCCTTTATATTGTATTGTATTGTATTTATTAGCCTCGTTTAGTTCATATACATTAATATATAAAATATATAAAATACTGAACATTTGAGTTGTCATTAATTTATAAAAGTTTTCAAAACACTAAAACTTTAATTAAAAAATAACTAAGAGAGTGTTCATGCAGAATCGGCAAAAAACCTTTATAAAACTGCGTGCTTTGGGAGAGTCGATCTAAATTGCTCACAGAATAATAACATTTATCTAAAAGCATGGCTTTGAGTTCTTTCTTAAAATGAGTACAATCTTTGATATTCCTGATTTGTAACGGTACAGAATTGTAAAGGTTTGTGCCCGACACTGCAAGCCCTTTTCATCTCATTGATAGCTTACACTTTGGTGCCCTTAGTTTATCCTTATTCCTAGTATTTAAATTATGAAAATCTGAATTACTAGTAAATAAGTGAAGATTTTTGTGAACAAAAATTACTATTTCATAAATGTATACACAGGGCATGGGTAAAATGCATAGTCGTTTGAACAGAGGTCTGCAGCTAGTCCGGTAGCCAGACTTAGTTATTGATCTTATGGCTTTCTTCTGTAAAATAAATATTTTGTTGCTGTCAGTTGAATCCCCCCAAAGAGCAATTCCGTAAGTAATTACTTCGTGAAAGTATGAAAAATACATCGATTTTAAAGAGGTGTCGTTTACCATTCGGTTGAGTTTCTTTAGTAAAACATGCAGTTGCTAGTTTAGGTGTAAGTTTTTTAATATGCAATTTCCAGCTTATGTTACTATCCAAAAGCAAACCTAGAAAATTTGCATCTTTTGATACTGGAATTTGTCCGAGGCGTCCGTTCCGTCATTAAAAATGTTAATATCTACTAACTAGGAAAACGCTAAAGTCCCGCCGCGTTGATGGATGAGCTTTTTAAATTTTTTAGTTTGCGTGGGATATCTTTACTTTTGCAAGTGCTTTGTTTTGTTGCCTACGCATTGTACGTGATTGTTGTCAAGTTTCTATTGTTTCTTGTCAATTGGCATTGTTTACCGTAAAAAACTTATATTAAAAGCTTTATTTCTATGGATTCTGGCTAACTTTTTCAACTTTTTCTTTCAAAAGGTACTACATCACCATAACCTTAATGTCCATGTATAATATGAACGTTGTAGCCTTACCCGTTTGGTCAGAATTGGCCCAAATGGCACGAAAATATCGCACAAAAAATCGGAAAAAAATCGTAAAAGTACGATATTCATGAGAAATATTTCTTCGATTGTACCCAAAAACGTGGCAAGTCTAAGTTCAGAGATTTCGAAGGTCAGGACTGTCAAATTTTCATCAAGATGGCATATGCCGTTTGCCCGGTAGAGAGCGAACAGACGGAAAAAAAAAAAAAAAAAAACACCCGAGCTAAATTTTTTGGGGGGTCAGTGAAATTGAAGTCTTCGCTTCACTCGCTTTGCTCATCCAAAAATTTGCTTTTGTTCGTATGAAAGTTAACCAGTACCGTTTTCGCATTATTGAAAGATCATTAACTTTAAACCACTCGTCATTTTCTTTAGTAGAACTGTTGGCTGATCGTTCCAGTACTTCCCTCTCTGCATGAGCTAAGACACGACTACTGTCATCCGCGAATTGGACTAAAAGCCCCAAAAACACATTTAATGGTAAATCGTTTGTATGCAAATTAAACATGATTGGTCCTAAAATGGTCCCCTGAGGAACTCCCGTCCTTATTGTGCACCAATCTGACCTCACTGTTTCTTCCACATTCGCCTCCTTATTATGGTAGCTAATATCGACACATTGTTGTCTGTCAGCCAAATGGATATGTCCATGAGAAAGTATCCAAAATAACAAAATATAAAAAATAATGTTACAACTAAGTATGATACATCAAATTAATCACTAGGAAAACGCTCAAGTCCCGCCGCGTTGTTGGATGAGCATATTGGTGCATTGAGCTGCCATGTGTTATGCGGATTTTCTGTTGTTCTGTGAAAAAATTATTACCAAGTTCAAATTTTTTTTTAATTAAATTTAATTTAATAAAAAATAAACTTAAATTTTAAATTTTTTTAATTAAATTGTAATTTTAAAAAAAGAAAAAAATCAAAAAATTGGGATTTTTATAAGAAATAATTATTCGATTGCGCTCAAATTTCACACGAATATATAAATTAATAAAATTAAGGTTCTGTGAAAAACTTATTACAATAGGATCAAGCATGTAGGTGTAATAAGTAAAAAAATTGCTTTAAAAAAGAAAAAAACCACAAAGTTTCTATTTTCATTAGAAATAATTTTTCGATTGTGCTCAAATTTCACAAGAATATCTTAATTCATAAAATTAAGGTTCTGTGAAAAAATCATTAAAATCGGATAAAGCATGTAGATGTTATAAGTAAAATAAATTTTCAAAAAATCGAAAAAAATCGTAAAATTGCGATTTTTATGAGAAATAATTTTTCGATGGCGCTCAAAAACGTGACAGTTCTAAGTTCAGAGATTTTGAAGGCCTCCATAAAATTTCATCGCAATTGGAGTATCGGTTTAGCCGGAATCGTGCTAACAAACAGACAAAAATACAGAAAGAAAGAAAGAAAAAAAAAACATTCCGGATTTTTTTCTCCAGTGTAGTGAAATGGAATCTTCGCTTCGCTCGCTACGTTCGCTACGCTCATCCAACAAAAGATCACACTATCTTATTTATTATGCCTTAGGCCTATGAAGTTTATTTTAATACATGTGTGTTCAAAACAAAGTTAAACGTGGACATTTTTAAAACAGAAAAACGCCGGAAAATAATGTTCAACTTTGGATGTTCATCAAAAGTTTTCTAATTGACTTACAAAAAAAAAATTGTACCCAGTTTTTCAGCAAAGTGTATATTTTATTAATCTACTATCTTTAAACCCCTAAAAATAAAAGAAGATTTGTAGAAATATGATTTTCAAATCTGTATTTGAAGGTGTCACAAGAGAAACCAAATAGTGATTCAACTAGCTGTAAGAACAGAGTATTGCATTTATCGACTCAAAACTTGGCACAGTGCTAGTTCATGCCACACTAAATAGATGGTGTAAGTGGCATCAACCTAAGTTCAATACACAGCCTTCCAGATAGATCTCAATATCAGTCACAAGAGGAAACCGAAGAACTTGTCACAAGAGAAACCACATTTTTTAAGCGCATGGTTCTACTTGTTGTTGTTGTTGTTATTATTCTAAGTTTAATTCCCATTATGTATAAAAACATCAACATTTTAGGCTCTATTGAAATAATATGCACGTTATAATAGGCCTACTGTAAAATACTTAGATCTAGATTCAGAATCACTAATGGAATCCAGGCCAGAATAGGGTTAAAAATGCTAGGCTTAGGCAAGGTAGAACTTTTAACAGTAGGTCCTAGAATTGATATGTTAACAACTTTTAGGCAGGGACATGGCATGGGTAACTTTTAGAGATCATACTTTTACTGGGCCTAAGCCTAGTCACGGGAACTAAGTGGTTTGAATGTAGGCAAAAGACCTATGATTCTAGGTAGGGGTAGGTACAAGTCCAGAGGCGTTGGGCTTAGACCTAGGCCTAGACTGTTTTAGAAAACTAAGCAGCCTGTTAATTTTATAGCCTAAACAAATTTTATCAAATAACTGGTTCCCTTTACAGCTCTAGGCCTATCAAATGGCTAAAACTAACGCTAAAACTAAACCGTTCTGAGTTATATTTATGAAAGTTAGTGGGCCAAACCGATTTATGTGGCCTGCTATCAATGATTTTGCTGTATGCCTACTGGCAAAGAACACTCTTTTAGCCAAACTGAATGCAGCACCTAATTTAGTAACGTATTCAGGGCGTCCGCGTGTAGCTATCTTTTGCGTTGAAGCTGCGGAATTTCAGCGTGTTGTTTCATTGCTCATTTCCCTATAAATATTTTGTGTTAAGCTCTTTTGATGTTGATAAATCTTATAATTCAACATGGTCAATCAATCCATCATAAATGCTTTTACTAACACTTGCACTTTTACACTTGTTTTTAACTGTTTAGCTAATAATAATCGATCTCATATATTCTTGCCTGGAAAATAATGCTGTTAGGGTCTACACTGTGAGCAGTCCATCCACTCATTAGCCAGTTCCTGCAACGTGTTTGCGGCACCCACTCACAATACAAAAACGGGTGGGCTCTCTTAGTATTGTCTTCATTTGCGGCTGTGCATCAATAGTACCGGTACGCATTTAAATTCAATCAAGTCTGTTCATTGATTGGTAGGACATAGTGCTGAAAACAAGGTGTATGTCCTCCAACTTTAAGCAAACTTTTCATGTTAAAGCTCAGTTAAAAATTGTTTGTGTTCCTCTATCCCAAAATAGGTACCGGTAGTTTTAAAAATGTAGGCCTAGCTAGTACAGGTACCGTACTACATTTTAAGGAATGTAAGAAAACATGGGTAGGCCTAGGCCTACTTACCTAACCTTTTCTTTGACCTTTCAAAAGCTTTTGATACTATCAATCATGTGACACTTCTTCTAAAAATGGACTTTTATGGTATACGTGGTGTTACACAGAAATGGTTCCAGTCTTATTTGGGTCTGTCCATGGTTTCTCTTGTGACCGTTTGCAAGAATTTTGAGTATTATTTAGATCACAGTTTTTTATTTATTGGAGCGTTTTCTGTCAAATTTGTGTAAATAATTCAAGTTAAAAATAATTTATTAATGTTCAAAATCTCAAACAGATTGGTACATCCAAAGACTTACAAAAAATTAAAGTTCATCAGTTTCCTCTTGTGACAAGGTAAGCACACTGAAATGTACATGTCAAGTTTCAAGTCCTGGCCTATCAAATCTAATTTAATTTTGAAATAAAAAACTTGTCTGATCACCAATCCCTAACACACTAATGTATTAAACAACAGTTGATTGGTTAACATTGGGTTAAAGATAATGACATTATCCATATTTATACTAAACATGTATGGTTTCTCTTGTGACAGTTTCTCTTGTGACATAGGCCTATGTGAACCAGTATTAAGCAAGGTTAATATTAGTTACAAAGCATTGGTTTTTATCAATCAATAGTCATACTGTCATTAGAGAAGCAACAAGATAAATTAAAGGTGGAGTGGATTAATATATATTTACAAAACAAATGGTAAAATGTTGACAATCAATTGGTTAACTACTCTACCCAGTTCACACTCGACGGTGCAGACCACTGTATCGCAGGTTACCGCGTCCATGACGCATACAGCACATTCAACAACGTGTAGGGCCTACATTACAGTTGAATTCATCAGCATATTTAGGCTACCTACCGGGACTTGAGCAACTTATTTCAGCAATCTCTATTAAATAGGCCCTAAAACAGGATAATATAGGACTACCCGGTACCGGTACTGTATTGTGCCGAATATAGGTCGACCCTGAATATAAGCCGACCCCATAACTTTTCTTGTTGAAATATTAAAAAACATAGCCCTAGTAAAAGCATATGCAAATATTAGCTGGCAAGGGACTTTGAGACTTAAAATAATGAAAAAAGGGTTTTCTGCTTATTTTCAGGAAAATACGGTATAACATAGCCTAGCACGTAACGAGATCAAGTAGGCGTGAGGAATTTAATGGAGAAGATTAAAGTGGTTCGGATATGTCAAAAGGATGGAAAGAGCGAGATAACCCAGAAGGATGATGAAATTGGAAATTCCAGGTAGGAGACAAAGGGGTAGACCACAACAACAATGGCAGAATAGTGTGAGAAAAGGTGTAGAACAGTGATGAGGAGACTGGAATGTGGTGGAAGGAGAGGAGTGGTGGCAGGACAGAAGAAGATGGAGCTAGGCAGAGTTGGCAGCATAGGCTACTGATGGCGATATCTTAGTACTGGTACCTAATTTTAATATGATGGGCCAGAGAGCCACTCTTGAGCCGCCACTAATGGGATCCAGGGGACATTGACGGTGTGAAAGTAGAAAGCACTCTCAACACTGGGTCCAGGGGCAGAACCCCCAGTTTGGAGGAAAGGCCTCCATACAGTCCCACTTCCCAGCAAATTTCCCATCATTGCGTATGGTCAATTATTCATTGGTAATTGTGAAGAATCACTCAGCAGACTGTAATTAATTAGGCCTACTTTGGAAGGTAATATTGGGTGAGCGAAGCAAAGACTTCAATAATTTCACTGACCCCCCCAAAAAAACTTGCTAGGGTCCGAGTCTTTGGGCCTCCAGATATTTTACATTCTATTAATTGGTATTACCAAATCAATTAGTAGAGAAAAATTATCCTAATTTAACAAAAATGATTCAACAATGGAACTTGAAAAAGTAAAGAGATCCCACACAAACTAAAAACTTTAAAAAGCTCATCCATCAACGCGACTACAAAAAGCGTTCGCGAAGCGGCCTAGTTTAAATGATTGAGCGGTGTTACTTAGGCCTACATGGTTTGTAGAGTGTTTTAGGTCGGCGTACGTTCATTTTGGTATGGTTTTTTACTTTTTAGGCCATTTGAAAGGTGTGTGTTGATTGACATAATTATGTTGCATGATGTTTAGGTTGTGAGTGGGTGTGTTGTATGCAGGGGCGGATCCAGGACCTCTCAAAGGGGGGGCGACTAGCTGGCACCACACGGGGGGTCTGGGGGGCGCAGCCCCCCAGCTTAGCCCCGCAGTGAATTTTTTTTGAGGCATTTTTTTCAAAAACGAGTTTTAATGACTTTAGAGAGGGTATATTTCAATACATTTTATATGCAGTTGCTCACTAAAATAGGCCCTTGAGAAGGTAAAACCGACAAAATAAAACAAAACAAGGCCCAAGCCCAACAACAAACTTAATTAGATCCCTTTATAATCGCTATCGCTCATGTGTTTCTATACCCTCACATTTGCAAAAACATTGTTAAAATTAATGTTATTGGATTTGCTCCCCTGAGGAAAATAGGCCTAGCTGGTGTTTTTTTTTCTGTCTGCTCGCGCTCCACTGGTCAAATGGCTACTCTGATCGTGCTGAAATTTTCATGGGACCTTCAAAATCTATGAAGTTATAGATGTGTTACGATTTTGGGTGAAACCAAAGAAAATAATATTGTGTAACTGTGAGGAATTGACTAAAAGCAATAAATTTTTTAAAAAAACATAATCGCAAGAAAACATTGATATTTCTGGTGTCTGAACATATTCATTATGGAATAAAATTTAGCTTTTCAAGGATCAAGGGGGGGGCGAACGCCCCTACCGCCCCCCCCTGGATCCGCCACTGGTTGTATGTCGGCTGGAGCGACGGCGGGGTGGGGGGAATGATGTAGTGCTAACAACTACCTACTAAAGCCTTTCCCGGGGGTTGGGGGGCAATGCCCCCCTGTCAGTTGTGCATCAAACTCCATTTTGGAATTCATAACTTAGTTGATAGCACTGGTTTAGGCTGGATTTGAGTTCGAAGATGGCTGCGTGTGGAAGTGATGGTGGTTGTTTGTTACGAGTTGTTAGTGTTTGTTGTTTCATTTTGTAAACACTTGTGTCTGCCTGTTTAAAAATGATTTAAAATTGCTCTGTTATGGTTCTTCTGGAGTTTCTTCAACAAAAAAGGATGAGACATCGCTGAGTAACCCTTCACTTTAACCAAATTATTACGTAGGCCTACCACAATAATTAACGGGCTGTGCCCTTTTTGTCGCTAGGCCTATATAGGACTAGAAAATTGAGTTGGCAGAACGTTCGGATGCACGTACGGAACTTGCTCCATCAATGCTATTTTTCGACCAGCAAAGAAAAACCAAAGCACTTTGTAGCTAAAGAAGATGTCAACTGCTACATGCATCACATGGTGTGGAATATCTTCCCAAACGTATATTAACCCATCTGCACCCGTAAGCGGACTAGTCCGCGAATCATAGCCTGGCCACGGAAGCCATAAGCGGACTGGTCCGCATTTACGCGCGCTTCCATTCAAACTGCAGTAGTATCTGCTCCTATCGGCCAATTGTTGTACTTTTTGTTGCATTTCCCGCGTCAAGCATGTAGTGACATCTAGTGGTGTTCTTTGGTACTCTTACGGCAAAAACGTGAAGCTACAATCGACATTGTTATCGACGTGAAACTAACGCGCCTGTCTACTGTCAATAATGGCAGATTCGGATCAATCAAAGCGTCGTTCTTGGCAAAAACAATCCTAAATCAGTCAATTTTTGGATGTTCTTCGATCAGATTTCAGTGATAGTGATGGTGAAGGTTGTGATTATAATTGTATGCGTAGAACCGGTACAGATATAGTAAGTGAAAGTGACAGCTAAGAAGAAATGTGAGTTGGTGTGCGTGGGAGTAACATTGAGGTTAGGAATGGGCGTGATCACGATCACGAGGGTCGTACTCGTAGCCCTACAAATTCGTGTATTGTTAGTTGTGAACAGGCCTAGGCCTAGAAATAATGCTACAGTAATAATAAGTGATAGTGACAGTAATGATGTTGATTACGTTCTTACTGTACCACGCTGCAACTTTGATGTGCAGAGGGCAAAAGTGCGCGGTTTCCGTGGGCGCGCTAGCGTTTTGGGGCGCTGGTGCGGATGGGTTAAGGCAGTCAGAAAGTAGGCCTAGGCATGTCTGGTTACTGAGCAGACCCACCATCGGGAATAGGCCCTACGTCCCTCCACCCTAGGCTTACTAAGCTAGGCCTAGACTGTAGGGCCTATAGGCCTAGTCCAAATTGGCAACGGTCCGTGGTTGGCGCCTAGGCCTAAGCCTACCCGAGCCATTGCTTGAGCAATCCCTTCCGCCATTGATCTTTGTTTAAAATCTAGGAAGAACCGAAGATCACTCAATAACGTGATTCACCACTTGCCTAGCCCATTGATCACTAGGGCCTACTTATGTAGAATAGGCCTATGTGCTTAATAGTCTTGAGACAGTAGATGGGCCTAGATCCATCTGGCCAAACCCAGTGTGTATGCTCAAAATACCTAGGGTCTAGGGCTAGCCTCACCCCAGAACTAGGCCTGCCCCAGCTTACCATGAAAACAACAACCAACAGGTCCTGGGCCTAGGTTTAGGCCTAGGCCTACACTTGACCCCAAATCATACGGACCAAAAGTGATCAACGGAATAGGACTAGGCCTATGAGTAAATCGGGCTAAGGTTTAGAGCCTAGACCTAGGCCTTGGGCGTGCCCTTACCTTTTTAATGTTGTAAATTCTGGTTAGCATACCAATCCCTCTGTCATTTATTAGAGTTAATTTTTCTGCCAACTTTTGTTGGCTAGGAATAAGTGGACGAGCCATCGCGGCAACTTGCAAACTTGCTTCCAGAAATAACAAAATATATCTCTACCTACGTTTAGGCCCTACATCTAAAATAACAAGAAACTTTCAACACTATTCACAACGTTCATGTCACATTTTGATCAACACCGACAAAATAATGAACAAACAGAACGGCAACAGCGCAAGCGCAAGCGTTGCGAAAACAATACCCTACAAGACGTAAGTGAAGAAGGAAACACTTGGCGCCAATATTAAATCACTGTAACGCAAAGCTCTAACGAGCAGATTTGACTGCGGAGACCAAATAATTATCAGTTAGTTGGTTTTGTTTTAGGGCAACATTATTATTTTGTACATTTTATTACTCTCCACAGCAACCGCATAAAAAAAATTATGAGCGACAGCCAAACAGGTTGTTTTCTTTATTATGCTAAGCACAAATGCACTTGTTAGTGTATTCACTATTTTGTCACCCTGCCTCTGCTATGTATTAATTTGTAGCCCCTGACTATGTTAACCCTATACCTTACTATGATAACGCACAGTATAAAGTAATAAGTTTATCATACAATGGATTTATACCCATGTACTTTCACTGCCATTATGTTTGATTATGATTTACATTTATTTATTTATTTATTTATTTATTTATTTATTTATTTATTTATTTATTTATTTATTTATTCAAAAGCATTTCATACAGATTCATGTGGTAGCACTCAAGGCTTCCGAATATTGAAAATAAGTCAATTTTTAAAAGTTTGTTAAGAATATGTTGAAATAAAGTCAGTGGTACTATAGAAGACCTTGTCAACGAGAAAATCGTTCAGCTTTCGTTTAAAAGCATCTCGCGTCGGAGCCTGTGTGATCTCACTTGGAAGACAGTTTGTTACTTTTACACCCAAGTGGAGTGGGGTTTTGTCCAGCTTCTTTAGCCTGTGCCGCCCGACGAATATTTTCCCTGCAGTTCTTGTATGGTTATGAACGTCAGCTCCTGTGACCGTCAGCAAGGGATTGTCCCTAATGAACAGGGCCAAGGCCTTAATATGAATACCAGGAAGTGTCATGATGCCAAGAGTTTTGAAGGCTGCTCGACAAGATTCTGTTGGTTGTAGTGCAGCTATGTATCGGATCGGATTGCTCGCTTTTGAAGTCGGAACACCCTTATACTTTCGGAGGCGCACCACCCCAAAACAGCACTCCGTATTGGAGATGGGACTGGAGAAGAGCAAAGTATGCAGTTTTCACCGTTTTCACAGTGCACTGTCTCATTAGGATTTTTATGCTGAAACATGCTGTGCTTAGCTTCTTACATACATAGTGAGTCGATGTGACTACTCCGCACTTTAGCCTGTAGTCGATGATTAGAGCCAAAAACTTGGCGTCCGTGGAGACCTCGACCGGGGCCTCCAGGTGGGGTTGCCCGTTGCTCCCCCTTTGTGGCAAAAGCAATGGCTACAGTCTTGTTTATATTAAGTGCAATTTTATTCGGATAACAGTATTGTTCAAGCTCCATAGCTGTTTGATGCATAATGCATAATACTCCTTAGCATTCTTTTCTTCTCTAGTTACTATATTGTTCAATATACTATCATTGGTCACCACTTACTAATTACTTTCTAATTACACAAACTTATTATTATTATTATTATTATTATTATTATTATTATTATTATTATTATTATAATTATTATTATTAATAGTATAATCATGTACATAGTAGTAGTAGTAGTAGTAGTAGTAGTAGTAGTAGTAGTAGTAGTAGTAGTAGTAGTAGCAAAGATTAGTAATCTTTGGTAGTAGTGTAGTAGTAGCAAAGATTAATAACTAGTTATTATTAAGGATTATTCATTCTCTCTCCCAAGAGGGGTTATATCTGTACAATGATTTGGATCGAGTGAATAAATATGAAATATATGAAAACACATATATTATATATATTATAATATAATATGTTTATATAAAAATTAGTTGGTAGGCTATGCCTAGTGGGGCAGGCAGAGGCTCTGCTTCCAATGTAGTAGCTTTGAGTTTAGACTGGAGAAGTAATTAAATAAATAAATACATTTTTGTAGGATGCCCGCTGTAGGGTATACACGTCAGATTTAACCGGTGTGACCCTGGTGACTAACTAGGTATATTACGGGTAGAACAATTGTGAAGGGATGTCCGAGGGCTGTTTAAGAGGGCTCAATCCCTTGCATTCGCATTAACGACTGAGGAAAACCTCGGAAAAACCTTCAGTCAGGATTGCCGGTCTCGACGGGATTTGAACCCGGGACCTCCCGAATCAGAGTCGCGCGCTTAACGCTCGAGCCAACACTGTCGATTAGTGAAGTTAGTAGTAGTAGTAGTAGTAGTAGTAGTAGTAGTAGTAGTAGTAGTAGTAGTAGTAGTAGTAGTAGTATGTAGTAGTAGTTAGTAGTAGTGTAGGTAGTAGTAGTAGTAGTAGTAGTAGTAGTAGTAGTAGTAGTAGTAGTAGTAGTAGTAGTAGTAGTAGTAGTAGTAGTAGTAGTAGTAGTAGTAGGTTTTATTTCCAATACATGTTACATACATTTAACTTGTAATTGACCCATCTAATCTTCCGTGGAGGATAACTATAATAGGACATTCGGAAAATATTTAAATATAAAGTAACTGTAGAAGGTCCAGGGTTCGATTCCTGCGGTTAGCAAAAGTTTTAAAACTATTGATGTGGACTTGCACCCATCAGATCTAGCTTGAGATTCGAACGGTTGGAGGTCAGAAAGTAATAATTGGGTAATACAGTTGTGAAGATCATCAGCGTAGCATGCTTTGCACGTTGAAAGTTAGATAGGCTACTTTGCCAAAAACAACGTTCTCCAAAGTAACTTAGTCTTTCATTCCTTATACATCATAGAGGCATGAAAATTAGCGTTAGTTATGATGTAATCGTGAGTAAATCTTACGCTACAAAAGTTTTATGAAAAAGTTTACCTATGACATTGAGAATTGGTAGCATTGATCTTAAGTTTAGACACATGATGCAACCATAAGATAATTGGTAATATGCCAGTTGGAGAATCACTCAGCGATAGCGGAATGCTTTGGCAACGTTGAAAAGTTAAGATAGGCTACTTCTGCTAAAATGAAAAACGTTTGCCTAATATTCAAATATAACTTAGTCTTTCACGTTCCTTATACCATCACTGATTAAAATAATAATAAATGTGATGCGAGTTAATTTATCATTACTTTTATTTATTAAAGTGAGTCCCAGGCCATCTGACATGCAAAGGTTGCGTCATTTTAGAAAAAAAAAGATGTCACAAGATATTTTTCATACTGCAGTTTACGATATCAGGTACTGGAATTCGACGGGATTACGACGGCGAAAGGAACTTATAAAGGAACGTTAAATTAGTTCAAAGTTCTCACGAAATAGTAACTTTGACGTTACAAGTTCCTGATCTAAGAAAAGGAACGCGTTCCCACAAAAAATGCTGAAAATTAAGGAACGCATTCTTCCCCAAGACTGGTTTTGTTGTTGGTGTTAAGGGGTTAGTTGTGCAGCGGATTTCATTTCGGAATCCGGGTAGGCTAGTTGGTCCGAAGATCAGAGTGTGGAGGTGATGGTACTATGTTAGTTAGGTATGTGTTTTATTTTGTGAACACTTGTGTGCGCCTGAAAAAAACCATTCACAATTAGGGCGTTAAGGTTTTTTTAGTATTTTTTTTCAACGAAAAGACCGGCTAAAAACCCTGATCCCCCTGGCTGAGTAACCCTACACTTTTACCACGAGTTGTAAGGTCAGTTGATTCTGGCGCTGTCCGAGGGTAAAACCGTGGTTTGCTTGATTGAGCGATGTCTCCTCCTTAAATATGATGGTCTATAGTTGGCCATTCTTCTCTCGTCCCCAATGCCTCAATGGTGTCGGCGCCTACAGGGTTGGCTTGGTCTGCTTAAAAAAATGTTATGTCCCCCGCTAAAAATCAGTTCTGTGACTGTGACCCGTGTGGGTAGACTCTATATTCTAAATACGAATTTATTAAGCGAGCGAAGCGAGCGTTTCCATTTGACTCTGCCGGAAAAATTTGTCACTGGTTTTGTTTTGTTTTTTTGTTTGTATGTCTCGCCATAACGTTCGAACGGAGGCTCGGATCGAGTTGAAATTTTGACCATCCGCAAGCTTTGTTCTCGATTGAATGCCATTAGTTTTGTGGCAAAATCGTTCAAAAAGTTAAAAAGTTACATTAAAGTTAATCGAAAGTTTTTTTTTCAAACTAACCGGCGACAAAATCTGAGATAGCCAAATCATTTAGAATGTCCGTCCGGTCACGAATATGTTAATTTTAGTTTGATCCGATAAGTAGTGTAGATGGAAATTACATTATAACAAAAGTAACGTTGCCATGGCAACGAAAAGACGCGCGAAGTTTCTAATGCACTGCCACCTAGAAGTAATCAAAATACTTTCGAGGAAGCAGTCTATTATTTGTCACCAAAGAGTTTAAATATTTTTCCCAAGGAGTCAAGGTCCTCTAGATGGCGGTGGATTTTATCCACAAAGTAAAGATTTACACACGGGTTTACCCAAATACCTTGGCAATAATAAATAATATCGGAAACATGGCCCTGTGGACAGCGAACGTCGCAAATTTTAAAATTTAAAAAAATGTGCATTGTGGGTCTAGCTATAGCACGTGCTCGCTTATCAACGCGTCCAACTGAGCGTTTCCTAGTTTATATTTTATCTTTGTGCTGGGAAGATTTTCCAACTGCACTAGCCACATGTCCAACTTTGCAAAATATATCAGACTGCACACTAGTACAGGTATAGTATAGGTTTAGTGGTATAGGGGAACAACTCAAGTTTCTGTCCAACATTGTGGAGACAAGGGAACACTAACACACTGTATAGATCAACAGTATAACTAATACTTTTGTTTCACAAACTCACCAATTCGAACGACTTACAGTTTAGGCAGCTTGGAAAGGCCGTCGCCATCCAACATGCTACCTACACCAAGAGATATCAGTACTGAGGAGCATTGCTCCATATTTTTGGGGAAACTGAAGTAAAACTTATGATGAAGATATAATATTTGCCACGAGTCCACAAAAAATGAAAATAAATGTTGATTTGCAAGTAGCACCACGTGTCAATTTCATTCACTTCAGTGGATTATTCCTTTGGTGCATATTTGAGAAAATGTTAAAGACCAGTGGATTCACCTTGATTAATACTAAATACCATTAATGCTAATATTATGGGCGCATAACGGTATTGCGGTACATATTTGAAGGATTGAAAAATTCAGATTCCTTAGTCATGCAGCACCTTGCGTTGACCCACATTCCAATCACACAGAAACAAACAGGATAAAGTAATCACGTGCAACATGTCATACATACGTTGGCCTAAACTATTACTAAGCCAAAAAAAAAAAAAAAAAGAGATGTACTAGTTTAGAATTAATATAATAACATGATTTATATTTCCGTGCAATCTCAACATACGACGACAAATAAAGAATTTGGGTTTAGAAATGACAAATATCATACATACTATCTATGTATGTAGGCCTATGTACTAGCTAGAAAAATAAATACTAGTACATGTAAAAGTACTTATACAAGCATTCCATTGAAAATGGTTGGATACAATACAAGACGTATTTTAGTGCATTATGTTTGTATTCTAAATGGTTTACAAATTATCAAGATACATCACTAGGGGTCCAGGAAAATAGTTTTATAAAAATTGTAAATTAGTTTTATGAAATGCCAAAATAGTTTTATGGCTATTTTAACCCTTTACATACAAATGCACATAGAAATTTGGCTTGTTTTCTGGATTTTTTAAACTTTGTCGAATGCAAACATAATAAAATATAGTGGAAATAGCTTAATTTCATGAAATTAGCGTGAAAATAACAGAAATAGTGTTATACATATTGCTTTATGATGGGAAATCAGGAAAATAGTTTTATGTAGCATTATATAGCACTTCAGAATTTGATAAAATTGGTGTCAAACTTCATCTAAAACACTAAGCAATATGTTTTATTCATTTCTATTATAAAAGTAGTTTTATGGCCAAACGCTAATTTCCTGGACCCCTATACATCACACAAACTAAAGATAGGTATTCCTCACGAAATTGATCCAAAAAAACCTTTTGTACTAGATAGCTGTGTTGTGTTGGATGATAATTGACAGATGATTTAACTATGGCCCAATAATACAGCTAGTAGCAGTACAGAGTAGCAGTACAGATCTTTGGTGAGTATAGTGTAGCATCAGATAACCACATTACAATAATTACCTAGGCCTACATACATTCAATCTTCTCAGCAAGCTCTCATAAAGATGCACACAGTTAGTTTTTGCAGACAGTGCATTTCAAATAATATACTATTAGTATACCCAAAACAATGAAGAAAGGAATAAGAAAATGGTCAAGTCTCCAATCAGGTAGCTCAAATTAAATCCAAGATTACAACATACATGAAGGTATCTTATTCTTCTTTGTCAGAACATAATATACTGTATTTTGATAAAAATATTACTTTATTGTAAAACACTGATATTGCAACATTAAGCAAATAGCCGCACTCACTAAAACTTGAGGTTCATTAGTCTCAAACGTAATACCTTGTCAATGAGGAGTTATGCCCCTTCTAGATAATCACATACATGCTTGTTAAAAAGTACTATTGTTGTGGTGAGTGAGTTACTTTGTTAAATCAATTAGGCACAGAGAGGTTATTCGGTTCTCTGTTCTATTAATATAGCTCAGCTGCATACAGGCGTAGCATTAGCACACAACATTACAAGCAGATTAGCCAAGAAGAAACATTTGGTCATTTTTAGAGAGCTCATCTTACAACTACCTGCATTTACTTCATCTCTATGCGTAGGTAGTTTACTAAGGTGGTGACGCCACACTGTGTAGAATCATAATACTATTCATCACAATCAGAAAACTAAACAAGTGTAAAGAGATGATTATTGTCATCACAATGCTCATTCATAAGGCACCTAGGAATTTAGCTTCCAATGTCATCTCAGACATAGGGCGTCACATACAGTTCTAAACGATCAAACAAAAATCATCGATGGTAGTGTCGATGGGTTAAGAAATGAGAATGCAATATAGTTTATACAATGCATTCATATCGGATGTGATAACATCTAGGCCTACAATTTATGTGGGCCTAAATGGCTAGGATGTGTTTCAACATTTTGGTTTAAGCTCATACTTATGTGATCTTAATGTTAAAATTCAGTTGGGAACAGACCAAGCAAAATCTTGGGAGTGGCGTAATAATAACGTTAACAATGGTTATTATATCTGTGTTTGACTAAGTGTAAACATACTCCTTGGCAATTTAGGCCTACATGTATTTTTGTAAAAGTTTGGTTAACTTTGAAGGCATGGAACAGTTTGGACCCACATACAATCAATGTCAGCATTATCATATACATTGCACAGGAAAACAATTAAAAGATCTAGTCTTTGAAATATTTGAATCTTTGAAACTATTACAGCCAAACTAGTCACCAATAACATTAAGGTATTAACAAAGCACAGGGTTGAGTCATATGGTTCAAATCTACTAAGCCATAAATGAATCAAATGAAAGTATAAAATATGTATGTATATAACAAAAAATAAATTCCATAAGAAGTAAGGCACTAAATAGGTAAACCTATAGCTAAAATTGATCGATACACCGAATGATTTAAGGTGTTATATAAGTTACTTTTCAGTTACCACCTGCACTACCAGCAATGCAGAGCACACATTATGCAACTTTGTATTTGTTCCTCTTCCTATAGCAATACTTCAGTAAAAGCATAAGAATATTCTTAACCAGCAAGTGCAAACAGATGTACAGTAAATTGAGAGGGTGCCGTGTGCTCTTTATTAGCCCTACAATCAACATGGTAATCTAATGTGCCATATGGAATGGTCAACAATACTATACTCTTGAATTGATAGGTGGTAGATATCAAACACATGCGAAACCAAGCGCTCATCTCTTTGAACTTATCAACTGAGCACATCGGTTTAACTGGACCCATCTTCTGTAATGTGCCTCTACCTAGGTATTCTATCTCAACCATTCACTATTTAGAAACAATCAGCTTTAAGAATGCTAATGAACAAGCAATAATTTTTGGGTAGCAAGGGCCTTTTAATATACATCTATGCTTGGAAGGTCAGCAGTGGATGCAGCTCTCTTAAAGGGTCTCTGAAATAATTGTGGTTATTCAAGATTTTGAATTAAAATAATCAAAGTTGGCATACATGCTGTTGGGGTCTGTTTCCGTTGGACTTTTAACCGAGATGGTATAAATATTTACTAGATACCAAGCCAACCATGTTATAGGTGGCACGTAAAACTGCTTTCGGTTAACGTAAATCGTGGAAGAGGTTATAGTTACTTACGAAATGATGTGTTATATTGTAATAACCATCAATGTTCCTGGCAGGTATTAAAATAAATATAAAGACGCGCATTTGTACGTGTGCGAGCTCGGTCCACATGGATACCAACACGAGGGAAAAACTAGGGATTTGTTTAAAGAGTGCACCGGCAATAGCCAACAAGGTTTGCCAAACTAAGGAGGTGGCTGCCTAGGATATTTGTTGGCAACACTTGTAACTGGAAGGTGTGCAGTTCTAGCTGTGCAATCTAGTACTGGGTGGTTCCAAAATGCCTTGTACGGCATGTGTATTGAACGAAAAGGTATGCATGTATCATTTACAACTTGATTCGCTTAATGGGCGCCGATATTATAATTTCTAATAACTAATTTAGTAACATATACATAACAAAAATATTTAGGCAAAAATACTGATTCACACTATGCTATATAATTTTTATTACCAAGCCTCCAATTAATATACGTAGTAAGTAACGTACTACTATAATAATATCAATAGTGACTTTATTTTTTTAATTTGCCACTACCAAATTAAAGTATCAGTTACCTACAGTCTTGTTTAAAGCAAATCCATCACAGCTTGATTGGTCTATAGCAAGAATTTCACCATCTGCCATGAGCAGAAGTGTGATACTGATAGGCAACTGTTACAAACATATAGTAGTCAGTACAGGATTAAAAATATATACTGTATACTAAATAATTTAAATGCAAACTACATATATACAGATTAAATTCTACAACAAATATTTTAGTGAATAACACTATTGGAAGGTCCATTTACCATAAGGTACACCGTATAGTATAGGCTATGCCAGTTAAGAAGCCCATGACCGAGGGAAAGCAACACTGTTGCCACCATTGATACAGAATTAAAAAAACACGCTCTAAAACGGCATCTGAAATTGAGGTTGTTTTGAATTTAAAATTATCAAAGTTGGCATACATGCTGTGAGGGTCTGTTTCTGCTGGACTTTTAAACTGAGATGGCATATATTTATATCAATACCAAAAGCAAGCCAACCCCCAGTTAAATCTTAAAAGTAGCCTAGAGGCCTACCAATGCAAGTATCAGTGTTACTGGTAACGATTGACTATTGACATTGTCCATCAATAGTTAATCGAGAAACATTTTTCAATTATAAATATAAGGGTAGGTTTGCAATTGGTTATAGAACTATGGCATACTGTCATATTTATTCACATTCTTATTTCTAAAATACGTAAGGTTTCAATTTTGAGTAGTGCTCTTAACTTGGACGGCCTCTTTTAATTAATAAAATGTATATACTACACAATACAACCTTAACACAGGCTCATGATGTAGCCTTTTATTTAAAAAAATATACTTTGTACCCATAGTCACTAACACAAGTAATTAACAGCACTCACATGAGCCTGCGTGTAGCCATCAACCTATGGACTGTGAAACCTATCCACAGATTCACTTTTTGAGTGACAGCTTTAACTTTTAATATGCCAGGTTACTTTGTTGTTATTATTAAGTAAATTACAGTAACAATTACGTGACACTAGTGAAAACACAGCTCTCCCAATAAAACAACAACGATAGGGAAAGCATTAGGCTTTGTATAGCCATCCGTTTAAAAGAAGTCACAGAACAAAGCATATCATGGGTAGGAATCTGGTATTGATGGGGGGGGGGGGGGGGGGGGGGGGGAAGAGCTAGATGGAGAAAAGGGTATGGGGGTAAAGATGGCTTGGTGCCAATTAGATCATAAATATAAACCAAGCAGGCCTATAGTATAATAGAGGCTTATTGGCTTGGCTGGTGAATGAGTGGCAAAAGGATAAAGGAGTCAGGTAAGCTGTTGGGCTCCCAAGTAGGCCCATACTACTATACTCACTCGACTATAGGCCGCCATTGAGTAATGGATGAACCCCTATTTTGATAACACAACTTTTAAGAGTACACGATTATAAATTATAATACATGATGGCTGCAACCAACCTTTTCAAGTTGAAATTTGAAATACAGTATACCCAAGGCCTATACTTGCCTACTTGCTCAGGGCTGTGCAAGCAAGTTAAACATTAACAAAATATTCTCGAGATTCAAGATTGAGCAGACTAAAATTGCAGTATTTTAGTTTATTTTGTATTAGCTACAAATTTTCAAGTTTCAACTGTGGCATTGTTGCCCCAAATTTAACACCATCATTAATTGATGATGAAGGTAGGCAATAAAATACAAAATCAATATTTTAACAATTTCATGTTTGAGAGTAGGCAATGTCGTGAATTTAAAATAAAGGACTACATAGTGCACTCTTTGTGTGCTTTCTAGTAGAAATTCCAAGTCAAATATAAAATACAGTATGTTCAAAATCAGTTGTGGTTGTGCACCAGAGTGCCTAATCAATATTGCTCTCAAGTTTTATTACAGTACCTACTATCAGCAGGCCTAGGTGGGAGGTCCTAGAAGCCTGAGGCAAGCCGCAAGCGGCAAGACTCATTAATAGTCAATACTAGGGCCAGCAGCAGCAGTGTAGAGCCTTCATTATTTTATTGCCATTGTTATTGATGGTAAATTTAGATAATTTGTAATAAGAAATGCAAAATGCATTGGTTCACAACAGAAAGTGTGGAAAAGGCCAACTGGCTAGTTTAGTTTAGATTGGAGACGGGTTGTCACGTTGGGAAAGCATAGAGAACATAAAGCCCAGCCGTAACAGCTGGGGGCGACATTCGTAAACCTACAAATAATATAAGGCATAGGATTCCTGCAAATTATACAGTGCCCAAGTAAAACATGATATGCCCCTAGTCTAATTGTATTACAAAATAGTGTCATTAGTCATTCAAGGAATGGCCATTTCTAGCGAAAACAACTCGCAACTTAGTGTGACAGGTCATGTTTTATTTATTGTGTATCAAGCAAGCCCTGAGCAATATTTTGTCCTTGATCTTGTTGAGACTCACACAGCCCTAATGCTCATTCTAAAAACCAATTACTAGTCATGCCCAGCGATATGTATTTTCGATATAGATATCGGCGTAATTTTTAGAATATTGTGATATCAAAATTAATATCTATATTGCGATATCGAATTTTGTTCGACTGCAAAAATGGCAACGTTTCCTTCTCATTAGTTTGTACTTTGAAGTTACCTATGTGACCAATGTTTGGTGTTTGATATTGATGTGTTATCAATTCATACAGCATTTCATGTGAGTTTACTTGAAACATGTTTTCTATGCCTCATCATTGCAAATGATGTGGAAACTTTAGTTCTTAAAGATCACGAGATCACGTGAATACATCTACTAGTAGTATCTGCGAAATAGCAATTGCCGCTCGACCAACGTCTTGTGTGCACTTCATGCCTAGCGAGCAAGGATGGAGGGAGTGTATTGGTGCATTTTCCCGCGATATCTTATCGAATAATCAATGGTGTTGGGCCCTACTACTAATTACCTACATATGTCCAAGTATATGATGTTGAAAAAAGTTGAAACTCATTGGTTGATTTAAAAAAAATCCATCCGAGATAAAAAGATATGCCTATATGCAATAATGCGGATGGCTAACAACATTAGTAATAACTAATGATTCCTTTAAAATATGATTTACTCTTTTAATCACGACACAATTTACGATTTGGCAATTTTTAGATTACTAATGTAATGTTATACAATTTCATATTGGCAACTGTAACTGTATCTTAAAATAAAGAATTTGAATTAGATAATAAAATTTGATTAGCCTTTGATCGACAGAAATTTATATAGTTAAACAAGATTATACAAGACCCCACCTGACATTAACAAGAATGTAATATGCTTCATCAAAGGCTAATATAACAAAACATGACTTTCGATTGAGCATAAAACTTGAATGATCATATTTTGCAGGAAATAGTCCTTCGTAAGCTAGTTGTTTGTGAGAATAAAATTTACTAAAAATAAGTTGTAGGTACACCCACCAAGACATAAAGCCACTAGCCAGGGTTAGATAAGATCCCTCTTTACCCAAACAGTAAACACCTCATTGGCACTAAGCTTTATAGAAGGCTATCAATTGTTTATTCCGATCTACATATTTGGCATATTAAATCATAGATCGGTTTGAAACGAGAAAATAAGTTGTTTTGTTAGGCTAAAGAGGAAAGACATTGTGGGATTATTATATAAATTAAGGCTGACAATGATCATTATGATGACCACGGAGGCAGTCGGTCACAATAGAAAAATGTGCATTGTTGAAAGCCAAGGTATAATATTTCATTGATTTTAAGTTTATACCACTTTTTTTTTTTTTGTTGAAGTCGAAGCATATTATTTTTGGTTTTGATGTTGATGTCAACACTTTACATCGATAAATAGCCTCAATTTATGACTAAAATGTCAGTGGGTGTACCAGTATACCGGTAATACATTAAAAACCTTTGGATGGGTGTTTGTTATCACAAGAAATGTATGGAAATTTGCCTCTTAGCCTATCTTTGCCTGGGTCTTGCATGTTATGAATGGGTTTTGTAGGATCCTTGGTGTAGTTTCCATTACACGGAGAAGCAGGTTGTCCAGATAGTCTTCCAAGTCCTTCATCTTCTTCGTCTGACCTTCCATTGCAGCCTGCATGTTGCACACTAGCTCGATTAGATCCTGGAACATTCAATGGTTCATTAGTATAGACCCGAGTCTCATGCATATCACATGCAGTGTTGGGGAAGGAACTTTTAAAAAGAACGCGTTCTCGTGAACGCGTTCTTTTTTTGTGAACTTTTCAGTGAACTTACACTTTTTGTAAATGAATGAACTTGAACTTTTAAAAGTTCATTCCGTGAACGAACTTTTCAGTTTTAGAAAGTTCATTTGTAAGTTCTTTCCGTATTAGTATTTAGTAGTTTTAGGGCGTTTTAACAGCTAAGATTATTCGCGCCTCCGAGATAAAACAATTTCTATAAGTGAGAGTTACCACCATGTATACTTCTTTCCAAGGGTATGGGACGTAAGGGGAGACGCGGGGGGACAAGGGGTGGACAGGCCTGTGCTAGTCAGAACCAGCCACAAGCGTATGGGGAGGGCATAGGGGTTCCCCCACGTCGTGGTCGTCTTCGTCTGTGTCATCGTTCGTCCTTGTTGTCATTTCGTCGCCGTCGACCCCGACGACGACCCAGAGCTCGCCATAGTTTCAGGGAGTGAAACTCTCCTAATCACGGGCCAAACCACGAGAAGGTTGCGAGTTGGACTTTGATGGCCCAAGTTCTTTCCGTGCGCCGAGCAGCCGTCGACTCGACGCTTAAAAACAATAACAAATCGTTGTTTATCGTAGTTTTTTCTTGTTTATTTGTATTAAGGACGCGTCAACCGTTAGGTCATAATGCACCACTCTAACTTGGGGGGGGGGGAGGAGGAGGGGCCCATGCTGGTCAGAACCAGCCACGGGAAAGGGGAGGAATGGGGGTTTCTCACGTCGCGGTCGTCATCGTCTTTGTCATAGTTCGTTGTGTCATTGTCATCGTCGTCGGGAAGGTCGTCAAGGGAAAAGGCCAAGGTCCCCGACGACGATTGCCAGAGCGCCTCTTTTTATCGTTTATCGTAGGCCTACGTTGACGCACGTTCAGCTGATTTTGACAACATCACGCACGATTCACGAAGTTATAACGATGTACGCCAATTAATTCGGGAAAAAAATCTTGGAAGCCTAAAATGCTAAGTATCTGCATTAATTTTACAAGCTGGTCTACGATAATGTAGTACAAATCATCAACACGATCAAAGACAGCTCAACACTTTCGTCCGACTCAAACTCGCGAGTAAATTGGTACTCGAACACCCCTAATGTCTCTTCTCGTTTTATTTTTTCAATTTACGCTAGCCTTTAATTAAATATGGATTTTATTTACGAAGGAACTTTTAAAAGAACTTAGTTCATGTTTTAGACGAACTTGAACTTTTCAAAATTTTAGGTTTAATAAGAACTTGAACTTTTTAAAAGTTCATTATTTGAGCTGTGAACTGAACTTTTTAAAAAGTTCATTTAAAAAAAGAACTGACCCAACACTGATCACATGGCAGCTTTGTACCCATGGACATGGCTGGCTTTCAAGTTTTAAACTCTGGCTCCAGAACTACACCATATTTTAGATAAACATCATCACGTTTTTAATCCATAGATTGGTTCGACTAGAACCATGTCTTAAATATAAAGCTGCTTTGCTCATATTTAATGTTTTAACAGGGCTCCACTCAGATATGGTCTCCCTTCTTCTAAAAGGTGCACAAACGTGTGTGGGTAGGGACATCCCTGAAGGAAGTGTAGTTGGCCCACGACATCACCCATCATGGCCACCCCTGGCAACGCCTAGTTTACACTCGAAACACGGTTTGGATCTTATTACAAACCAATTGAATTGAGTTTCTTCCACAAAGTATCTTTAAACTGTTCACAATAATGGCGTATTATTTCCTATGAGATTAACCCATTGAGCCACCAGTTGATTTTGCTTATTTTGCCCGTACGGATCCAGTTAAATCCGTATTACGGGGGATGGCACCCCGCCGCACCCCTGCCTACGGGCCGAAATCGCATGAATGCACAAGTTGAAGGCCTAGGCCTATTGTTTTTTTAGTTCATATGCTTTGCTTTTCTAGTGTATATTCCCGCCAGCACAAGGCCTAACCCTACTTGTGGCATCGTCTTATTTTATCTTGGTTAGAAGTACTCTAGTCTTCATCCAAATCATTATTATCGCTTGCATCATTTGCAAGCTAATCAACACACTTCCTGAATATCACAATATATCAAGCTCATTGGAAATTCAGCACAATCGCCTTCAGATTCGCCATCTCGTAACATTCAGGAGCTTTACGTCAGTTTTTACGAAGTAAACAACAGCTGAGAAGCCTATTTCTGTTACGGCGCACCGCCTTGATAATTTGTAGGCCTTCATATTATTTGTAGTCGTCTGTGAAATGGCCGTGTTCGAGAATTTATCGGGGAAAAAAGTCGACCACGTCGGTAAAAGAGTCAGCCTCCATATAGTGCTGCTATCTGTGTGAGATTTACTGAACTACGCCAGTTTAGCGCGAATTGAAAGACGAACTGAACGGACACGGAACTGTTCCGTATGTAAATTTTTGGGCCATACTCGTGGAATACGGAACAGTTCCGTAAGTCAGCGCCAATGGGTTAACACTATTTCAACAAGGAACAAATGCAATTACTACTTACAACCATGAACAATTGAATGCTTCATTTTCATTACAATGTAGGCCTAGTTTATTTTATAGGTTATGTTTACATATTTGAGAATATGTTAGCTTAGATTAACTTATTTGTAGAAATTTTACCATCACAGGAAAGCCAAATATTCATATGTTATCTTTGGAAATAAGCCACAAACCAACTATTGAAGGAATAAGAACTATCAAGAGGAGCATATGAGAAGTCTGTCTTTCACATTTATTAACAAAGAATATCCAGAAACGGAGTGGCTAAATATTAGGGATGACATGGCAGAATCGATTAATCGATTCCGGATCAATTCCTGTCTGTATCGATTCCTCATTAGACAGTTTAAACATTCGCGCGTCGTGTTTTGGGGCGTGGCAGAGCTTTGAACCACGTGTCTACTGTCCCTGCCTCTCCCGCCAGACGCCGATCATACACAAAGGCAGGCAGTACGGTCAACAGACGACGACGCAATGTTGCGAAATACATCGTTCCGTAAAGTAAGGCGGGCGAAACACGCCTTCAAGGGCTCCGCGGCAACCGACCACGGAATATCGTCGCATATCAGGGGTACCGTGGAAAATGACCACCAAAATAACTGTGCATACAATTAAAAAGTTTTTTCTTGGGAATCGATTCTTAGCGTCACAATGATCGATCCCACTTTTTTGGAATCGATGTCATCCCTACTAAATATATTCATGGATGGATCAGCAACACCAGGAGAGGGAAATGCAGGTGCAGGAATATACAGTAGAGAGTTTGAGGAATCATTCCCAGCAGGATCAAATGGGAGTAACTATGATGGGGAGATGAGAGCAATAAGCAAAGCGTTGGAGAAGATTGAACACCATAGAGAAAGGAAGGTGGTCATACCAACAGACTCAAGAGCATCTATCCAGCCCATAGTGAGTAAAGAAGTAGAAGCAGAAATAAGAAACTGCAAAATCAAAATCCTGAGGTTGATGAACGCTGGTAAAACTGCAGTGGACATAAACGGACGCGAGAAAACAGATTTCCTTGCTAAAAGGGAAAGTAAAACTAAGCAATTCATAAACAACATTTCATACAGATCAGCTAAGGCACATCTGAAATCAGTCAGCAACTCGGAAGTAAAGAAAGCATGGAAGGAGAAAGGTAAGAATAGTGTGGAGTGAACTGGTTAATCCAAGGAAAAAAAGAAATGATAAGACAAACCATTATAAGAGAAGAACTATAACAGCACAGTTCAGACTAGATACCGGCCATGACTTGCTAGCAAAGCACCTATGTAAGCTCTATGGTAATGGAACACAGGACAGACAACATCTATACCTGTACAAGGGGTAAGGACAGGAAGGAACAGGAGTTTTACCTTTACTGGTTGTCAAGACACATGATGACATACTAGGCATGACAGAAGATGAAAAAGTATTCAATAACATTTTGATAATTGATTTTTAATGAAAATCATTATTATTGAATTAGATGTTTTCTGTTTATCTAGGTGCCCGTTAGGGCGCCGCAGCCAAGCCGTGGTGCGCTACACACTCAAGCACCTTATGCAGCAAGCAGAGTTGGGGTGATTTCGAGGTGTTACCCAGCCGTCATGTAACATGATGTGGACTTGAAAACAATCAAAGTTGAGAGGATTTAGGTACCTGACTACACATGCCAAATTTTATTGGGGTACGACCATTCCTTCTTGGTGAAAAAATGGCTTGAAACATGCTCAAAATCACTTTAAGGATGTTAGCTACTGCTACTACTGCTACTACATCTAATTCGTCAGTTTTAATCGACCCGCGATTCTGACCAGACGGGTGGGGCTACAATGTTCATATTTTACATGGACTAAGGTTATAGTAATATAGTCTCTTTTGAAAGAAAAAGTTGAAAAAGTTTGCTGGAAGGCTTCCAAATAAAGGTTTTGAAATAAGCCTTATACACTAGGCATACAATCAACAAGTAACTATAGTTACTTGACACTTGTTGACGGTATAAGCAGAGTTAGGCGGGAAGGGCGATACGTAAACAAATGGCGGACATTTTAAATTTTGCTTCTATGTGTGAAACGAGAAAAGTTGTCATTATACTCTCATAAAACAAATCAGAAACCGTCCCTGGCCTAGGCCCAGATGTAGAAAATTATTTATAATACAACAGTGTAGGTCTAAAGTTCCATTAGGCTATAGGACTAGATAAAATAAGTACTTACATTACATGTTTGACAAGCCCTAGGCCTTTCTCAGCCAACCCTAGGCCAGCACAACCTTGTTCTGAGACACATTCCGTGCAAATAACTAGTTTTGATTACTAAAAGCCTAATGCAGATAAACAATGGTATGATAGTCCACCTAGGCTATACAAAAATGTACGGAAATAATATACCTATTCTTTTCTTTCAATGATCTCACGCAAAACTCCTGTCACTATATAAAAACAAAAACTGTACAAATTTTCAATATTCTTTTGATAATTTGTTGATTTACATGGCTGTGGATGCAGTGAAAGGTGTACAATAACATTAGTTGTGCGCTTGTTGTGACATGGGAAAGTTTTAATTGGCCGTGAGTTGCCGAGACTTAACCAGTCCTTATACCGTCGTTATACCATGGTTATACCACCTATACCCAGGATGTACATGAATCCGGGTCTAGATATTTTACATCCTATTGTTATTGCTAATACCATAGAAATTAAATCAACTTTGATAAAATTATTATATTTTAACAAATAATTTTGCAATGTAACTTGAAAAAGTAATGAGATCACACACATAACAAAAACTTGTAGAAATACAGCCAAACCTTACACACTCAAAAGAAATGAGATCTAAAAAAAGGGCCAAGCTCATCTACCCTTCCACATTTGCGCATTCTTAATTCATAAACGTACAGTGTCCCATAACAGCATCCTCGAAAAGCTTGGCAAAATAAAATTTGCATGTTATTACGTTTAAATTAATTAGAAAAAGGAACTTGGATGAACTATTACGTTTAAATTAATAATCGCAAATTCTATTTTGCCAAGCTTTTCGAGGATGCTGTTATGGGACACTGTACGTTTATTGGATGAGCATAGCGAGCGAAGCGAAGATTCCATTTCACTACACTGGAGAAAAAAATCGGGAATGTTTTTTTTTTTCTTCTTTTTTTGTATTTTTGTCGTTTGTTAACACGATTCCGGCTAAACCGATACTCCGATTGCGATGAAATTTTACGGAGGTCTTAGAAATCTCTGAACTTAGAACTGCCACGTTTTTGAGCACAATCGGAAAATTATTTATCATGAAAATCGCAATTTTACGATGATTTTTGATTTTTTTTAAATTTCTTCGACTTACAACTCCTACATGCTTTGTCCGATTGTAATGATTTTTTCACAGAACCTTAATTTCATGAATTGATATATTTGTGTGAAATTTGAGCGTTACCAAAAAACTATATTTTACGAAAATCGCAATTTTACAACTTTTTTTGATTTTTAAAATTTCTTCAGCTTATTACACCTACATGCTTTATCCTATTGTAATGATTTTTTCACAGAAACTTAATTTTACAAATTAATATATTCGTGTAAAATTTGTGCGCAATCAAATAACTATTTCTTATGAAAATTTCAATATTACGATTTTTTCCTTTTTTAAAATTACGATTAATTAAAAAAATTAAAAATTTAAGTTATTTTTTTAAAAATTTAATTTAATTTTAAAAAAATCTTCAATTTAGTAATGATTTTTTCACAGAACAACAGAAAATCCGCATAACACAAATGGCAGCTCAATGCACCAATTACGCTCATCCAACAACGCGGCGGGACTTAAGCGTTTTCCTAGTGAATTAAGAATGCGCAAATGTGGAAGGGTAGATGAGCTTGGCCCTTTTTTTAGATCTCATTTCTTTTGAGTGTGTAAGGTTTGGCTGTATTTCTACAAGTTTTTGTTATGTGTGGGTATGCCCATAATCAGTAGCTGGACATTGGTATATACCTGTCAATATACACACAGCTAATATGTATTGTAAAAGATAACTTTTAACATACTTTTTTTTACAATACACAGTACATATATACCACTCACATTCATGTACACAAACTTGTTTTTACAAAATTTCATTATTTTCAGATATTTATAAGCTATTATATAATAGTCAGTAGATGGACAGAAATTGGCCATAGGGAACTTGGTTATCAAATAAAAAAGTAATTTTTCTCCCCCATTATGAGGTATTTACTTTAAAACATTTGTATACCAGAAGTTGAACTCATGCTTAATAACTAAAAACATGTTTCTTAAATATCTAACTCATTATCACTCGATTATTATAAAATTGCAACAAAAAATGTGTCAGTAGTCGGACATCAGTAGGCGGACAAAATATGATTTGCATATTGTGGTAAGTTACGTTTTGCCCTCATTAGAGCATAGTAAGTCCAATATTAAATAATAATAATCGTCAAATATTTACGTTATATCTTAAGCTCTCAGTGGCCTATAAATGCCTAATACCGGTAGTTGGACCAATAATTAACTTGTTAAATAGTAAAATTTGTCACATTGATTGTGACACAAAATAGTAAAAGTAGGTATTAATATTATTTAGGAAGGTACCTAACTGTATCGTACCTAAAATAGAAAAAGACCCATTTTATTAGGTGGCAATGAATAAATCTAATACTATTTTCTCAGGTCATATGAACCTGTTAGGGCCTGCAATGTTCATGAATTTAATTTCAACATTTCCATTTGGTTTAATATTTTCTACTGTTCCTGGTAGCCACAAATCGTCGTAAATGGCCACTACCCATTCGCCACACACTGGATTAACTTGTGTAGTTTGTAACGATACTTGTGTGTGATCAGGGATATCATCCAGTTCCATTGAGGTTTCAGTTTCATCTTGAATACTTTCTTCCAAGCTGCTGCCATCAGTGCCATTTTCTTCAACAATTTCAGTATTTCAATATGAGAGACAATGTGATGAAAGACGATTATTTGGTAGTGACATGGTCATGATGGTATTTTATTATTAGTAGATGTACTGTATGTATAGTATTTATACATATACTATTTTGTAAACTTCATTAAGTTTAATACTTGTGTAAAACTAAAATGGACTACACGGTGAAAACTGTTGAAAACTGTAACTATTGTTATTTGTTGTTGTCCAAAATAAATTGAAATTGAAATTGAGACCGGAGAATAGCTTCATCTCGGTGTCGTGCGTTGGGTATAGCTAACAGGTTACGACTTACGACATACATACCCCAAGACCTAGCATATAAATCATGTTAACATAATTTCAAGGTTGGGTCTAGGCCTTTTAATTAGACCTAGGCCCTAGTGGATATTATAAATAATCATAATCTACAAACATAGACCTATAGGGCCTTGCTCCTAATGAATTGGTTAGAGCTATAAGGGCTAGGCCCTCAACCTAAATTTAAATTTAACTAGGCCTCGGAATAATAATTTGCACAATACTTACAGTCTCCAAACTGTGTAGAATACTAGGAAAACGCTAAAGTCCCGCCGCGTTGATGGATGAGCGTTTTTGTAAGTTTTTTGTTTGCGTGGGACCACTTTTCCTTTGCAAGTGCTTTGTGAATGCATTGTAGGTGATTGTTGTCGAGTTTCAAATGTTACTTTTTAATGATTATTAATATTATAAACCTCAAAAAAACTCATATCAAAACCTTTCTTCTATGGATTCTGGCTAACTTTTTCAACTTTTTCTTTAAAAAGGTACTACATCACCATAACCTTAATGTTCATGTGAAATATGAACGTTGTAGCCCCACCCGTTTGGTCAGAATCGGCCCAAATGTCACGAAAATATCGCACTAAAAATCGAAAAAAATCGTAAAAGTGCGATATTCATGAGAAATATTTCTTCGATTGTACCCAAAAACGTGGCACGTCTAAGTTCAGAGATTTCAAAGGTCCTGTCAAATTTTCATCAAGATCGCTTATGCCGTTTGCCCGGAATCGTGCGAACAAACAGACAAAAAAACAAACAAAAAAAACAAAAAACAAACACACAAAAAAACAACCGAGCTAAATTTTTTGAGGGGTCAGTGAAATTGAAGTTTTCGCTTCGTTCGCGACGCTCGCTACGCTCATCCGATAAACTTCTAGCAGGAACATTGAAGAAGTGGAAACACTGTGCACTATTCCATGCTATGATGCAACAAAACAACTTCCAATTTGTCGGGAAAATGCTGTCCGGCTACTGACAAAATTATTTCCGACTACTGATGTCAGTAGATGGACAACTGTTTGAACACAATTTAGAAGGCTTTGGCACAGCTTTATAGAACAGGCAACTAGCTCCATCTTTTGAGAACCTGTTGAACTAGGAGCTTCAACAATTCTTTTGTAGATGCCTCTGCAGGTATTGATTCAATTAAACTATTTCAAGTATTTTGTCAGTAGCTGGACATAACTGTAAGGGTTTATATTTATATTGTTTAAAATTTTGTTGTTGATATCAGTGATGAGATTGTTAATTATATTGAAACTAAAAAAGCAGCTGATCATTTTGATATCAAAATTATTGCAAGTTTATTTTGTAGGAAAAATTTGAGCATGTTTGAAAAATTACACAAATTAACAGATTGCAATGCACCAGAAATTAGTTATTTTGCTACTTACACAACACAACATTTTGAAACAATTTATGAATATTTAATTTCAAAATGGTATATTTGAACTTTTAGCTTTAATTTGGTTCATATACCATGGAATTCTGTTGACATTCAGATTTTTGATCATTGGACACATTTCAATGGACGTGCCCTTATATGTCTTTGCAATCATCATCATTATCTGTTGCCACGTCCAACTCTGCGTTGGGTCGGCATTGAAGACAGGCCTCTCCATCTTCTTCTGTCCTGCCACCACTCCTCTTCTTCCACCACATTCCACTCTCCTCCCCGCTGTTCTACATCTTTTCTCACACTATTCTGCCATTGTTGTCGTGGTCTGCCCCTTGGTCTCCTACCTGGAATTTCCAATTCCATCATCCTTCTCGGTAATCTTGGTCTTTCCATTCTCTTGACATGTCCGAACCACTTTAATCTTCTCTCTCCAATTCGCTCCATTAAATTCCTCACGCCTACTTGATCTCGGATATCCTCATTCCGTATTCAGTCCCATCTAGTCTTACCTACAATGCTTCTCAAAAACTTCATATCTACAGCCTGCACAAGACTCTCCTCCACTGCTGTCATATTCCAAGTCTCTGCTGCATATGTCAGTATTGGAACAAAGTAGGTCTGGTAGATGATAACCTTGCACTTCTTTGGTACTTCTCTGTTCCATATGAGATCTCGGATAGATTGGAATAACCCAACAGCTTGCTGTGTCCTTCTTCCTATCTCTGGTTGAATCCTTCCATCGCATGCTACTATACTACCCACGTACTTGAAATTTTCCACTTGCTTCAAAATCTGTCCTCCTAGTAGAATCCTGACATTCTTCGCTTTATCTCGTGTCATCAGCATTGTTTCACTCTTGCCACTTCCAAACACCAGTCCATATTCTCCTGCCACCACACTCCACACATCAACTTGAGATTGCACCTCCTCTTCATCCTCTCCCCACACCAACAGATCGTCTGCAAATAACATTATTTTCATACATTCTTCCCCGATTCTCTCTGCAACTTTCCTGGTGATTTCGGCCATGACAATAATGAACAATAGTGGAGACAGTACACTTCCTTGTTTTAACCCACTCCTAATGTCAAACTACTCTGTAATTCCACCTCTTGTCTTTACAGCACTTCTAGATATCGAGTACATCTCTTTCACTCTTGTTATTATTCCTTTGTTAACTCCTATATTTTCCATTGCATCCCAAACCTTCTCTCTTTGAGGCTATCGTATGCCTTTTCGATATCTAGAAAAGCCAAACACAGGTCCTTTTCTCGGTCATAGCACTTTTCCATTGCAATAAGAAAACTTAGGTGGATTGCCATACTACCGCTATTCAATGTGTCTTCCGTGAATGATAATAATAAATCATTTGATATTTTGCGTACACGGAGGCTCAAATATATCTCACCGAAAATTTAACCATGATACGCCCTTGCCATGGGGAGGTGTAGAAGGGGTACAGATTTTACTGGTGTCATCAATACGACCGATAATGCAGTCACCTATTCGATTATCGCTTAATATTTTATCATTGTGCATTTCTAATTTCCAGATTTCCCCTGTCTCTTCGTGTTCATAAAACAAAAAGGGGAATCCATTCAAATTTGATATCGTTTTAGAGTAGGTATTAATTAATGGGTTTCAACTGGATATACTATATGATTAACTTACTTCTCTTGATTTCCCTTCATACTTGTGCAAGATATCGGGTGTCAATCTAACCGATCGCATCCCATGAAGTGATCGCATGCCCTCGATATCTGATCCAATCATCATCCTCTCGCCCGCTTGGGGGGCCACCTCGGCCACCTTGGGTTCTACACAAGAACAAGAAGAAAACTATTAATATTCACAGAGATATGCAGGGGGGCCACCTCGGCCACCTTGGGTTCTACACAAGAACAAGAAGAAAACTATTAATATTCACAGAGATATGCAAATCCGGATGGACTACATGTAGACCTACACCAAAATCAGTAAGGCGTGGCTAAATAAGATTTTCACTTTCAATAGATTTAAGAACCTCAAGAGGAAAGTAGAAAGATTTCAAGTTCACTCAACGTGACTGTATGATTAATTTGATACTTGGTTGGTCCTCATTACAGAACTACTCAAGATATTAACCACAGAATTTCATTCGCATCATTTGATTGACGTTATTTTATGCAATCTTTCGCGACCTGTACTCAATAAACCTAGCCTATTCCTATTGTTTTCTATTGGCTATATTTATCCCACTCAACAAGGCAGGAAGAAGAGCTCTGATTTTTATCTGGCTCAATCCTCTTTAACAGTGCAAATTACAGAGCTCATTAGATGAACACACTTTCAACACTTTAAAACGAAAACAAACTCACAAGCAGGGCTCGAATTTAACGCACGCCTGAGGCGAGTGTATTGTTGCGCGGGTGAGTAACTTTTGGAAATCACTCGCCCGGCGGACGAGTGATTTTTTTGGTGAGCCGTAACATATTAAATTGCGTACATTACGTTTCTAAGGCAACCTAACACCTGCCTTTGCGTCAGCAGTATTTATGTTGGCAAGTTGTAAAATGAAATTACGTATTTAAGTTATAGTAGTACTAGTAGTGGTTTGGAGTAGGAATGCGGACTAGTGTTTTTAATTTCGGACTAGAAAATTTACAAGAGCGAGTGCTAAATATTTTAAAATTCAAGCCCTGTTCACAAGTGACAACATTGATTTTATTCTTGAGCTGTGCCTTGAACTGTGCATTGGTAATATCAGGATTGTATTAAAGAATACACAACCGACAAACAATTCAAACCTTTGAAAAAGACTCTAATCATAAGCCGCTGGGGATTTGTTGTGTAATAAAATATAAGTACTACCCACAGCAATATTGTAAATTAGGAACAACACTCCACCTTTTGACCAAGATTATAAATAACTTACTATATAGGTTACAAATTTTATATTGAATAAATACATATTTTAACTAAGGTACATTTTTAAAAGCAACATTAAAGGGTAAAGAAGGGGATCCGACAGGCTGAAGAGAAAAGATAAATAGAAGAGACTGCAGTTGGTTATTAGGTCCAACTGTGACCCAAATACAATACGTGAATGTAAGTTTTGACCGTCCATTAGTGACCCGAGTTTTGACCTTGCAGCTGATGGGAAAATGTTGGGAAGTGTTTCAAACAGGCAAAACAACTGAAAAATTTAACTAGCAGCAGAAATTGAACAGCTTACTGAAATTATTATTATTATTATTATTATTATTATTATTATTATTATTATTATTATTATTATTTTATTAAGCCTTTATTTGCAACAGAATAAACATTCCATGAGCACAAATCCTCTTTATTTATTTATTTATTATTATTATTATTATTATTATTATTATTATTATTATTATTATTATTATTATTATTATTTATTGGTTGAGCATAGCGAAGATTCCATTTCACTACACCGGAAAAAAAATCCAGATTTTTTTGGTTGTATTTTTGTGTTTGTCCACACGATTCCGGCTAAACCGATACTCCAATTGCGATGAAATTTTATGGAGGCCTTCGAAATCTTTAAACTTAGAACTGCCACGGTTTTTAGAGCAATCGAAAAATTATTTCTCATCAAAATCTCAATCTTACGATTTTTTTTTATTTAAAAAAAAAATTCTTCGACTTATAACACCTACATGCTTTATTCAATTGTTATGATTTTTTCACAAAACCTTAATTTTATGAATTTATATATTCCTGTGAAATTTGAGAGCGATCGAAAAATTATTTCTTATGAAAATTGCAATTTTATGATTTTTATAAATTTTTGAAACATTCTTCAAATTATAATACCTACATGCTTTATCCGATTGTAACGATTTTTTCACAGAACCTTAATTTTATTAATTAATATAATATTGGTGTTAAATTTGAGCGCCATCGAAAAATAATTTCTTATGAAAATCGCAATTTTACGCATTTTTTGTTAAAAAAAAAAATTCTTCGACTTATTACAACTACATGCTTTATCCTATTGTAATGATATTTTCACAGAACCTCAATATATTTTTATTAATTTATATATTTGTGTAAAATTTGAGCGCAATCGAAAAATAATTTCTCATGAAAATCACAATTTTACACTTTTTTGTTTAAAAAAACATACGCTCATCCAACAACGCGCCTGAAAAAGCGTTTGCGAAGCTTCCTAGTTTAATATAAGCCTACAAGACGTAACTTAGAACAAACTAAAACGTGAAACTAACTACTGTCAGAAACACAGCTCAAAACTACTAACATAACTACGGTATGCATGTGTGCGAGTGTGAGTGCATGATTGGTGACCGTGTGGTACTTTGTAAATACAATGGTTTCAAATTATGACTATGTCGTCAAGATTGTTTTTGAAAGCTACTAGCTGTCAAGCTATTAAGATCATGATTCCTGTTTTTGGAGGACAATTCATTGAATGTAGCTTGGAGTCAGTTGCACTTGTTTAAAATTTAAATAAATATTGATTTCTTCCCAGAGGCGGCTCTATTATAAGGGCATTGGGGCATGTGCCCCTCCTACTCTTCCCGCCAACAATCACTCACATATACGAGTTGTAGACGTCGTGGTACACATTTACATAAAATCAAATAGTTTGTACTTTCAATGTGAGCGCGCGCGCGGTAAGGAAACAGCGAACAACGCTTGACTCAAGTGAGCCTTCTACGGGCTAGACGAAGTTGCGCCCACGTAGCGCCTGCGCAGTCAGTTTTATTCGGAAATAGCCGAATCGTTGCCTCGCAATAAGCGTTGGAACTCCGGCAGGATGGGCATGATTTTAGTCGGCCCAGAGCTGTTGTAAGGAGAACGCTGCTGCGTTGTGCGGGTAATCGAGGAATTCGCCGTGTCCAAAGAAAGAAGAGTACAACTTATTTACAGGCATTAAAATACCAGGTAAATTTGCATGTGCTGCTATTATCTTCTTTTACTTTAAGCAAGGTCGAAAAATATAGATAAATTACCAGTTTTAAATGATAACTGATTTGTGCCCAGGCCCGTATTAACCATTAGGCTAACTAGGCTCTAGCCCAGGGGCGCAACTTTGTTGCGTCCTAAAAAAATATTGAAATTTTTTTTGTGTTATGAGTATAGTTCTCCCTTGCTCAAATCGCTGTAAAGGCTGTCTTGAAGCTAAATATATGCCAAAATTTTTCGCTTCCGGCGGCTGGGGCTTCGCCCCAGACCCCTTGTAGCCCACGCAACTCCATTCAAATATATTGTGCCCTGCCTATTTTAAACCCCACGAGCCGCCACTGTTTCTTCCATGTCATGGTAAGAAAAATGATCTGTTTGAGTAAAATGGAATGTATTCTACCGTGATTTGAGTATGAATAAAAATACCATGTCAATGAATGTCTTCTTGTTACAGGGGTCATTGATTTTTTAATTGAAAAGTGTCATATATATACACAGTAGTATTTTCTGTGGTACTGAATAATGAATTGGGCACATTGTTGTAGTATCTATTTTGACCCTTACAATGGTCCTCTAGATGGCGGTAGATTTTATCCACAAAGTAAAGGGTTACACACGGGTTTACCCAAATACCTTGGCAATAATAAATAATATTGAAAACATGGCCCTGTGGACAGCGAACGTCACAAATTTTAAAATTTAAAAAAATGTGCAATGTGGGTGCAAAGCTATAGCACGTGCTCGCTTATCAACGCGTCCAACTGAACGTTTCCTAGTTTTAGTTTTATGGTGGGGATTCCACACTGCACTTGCATACTCCACTTGGGCCTGACAATAGTAGTAATGAATGGTCAACTTTGCAAACAAGCAAAAGGAGGTCTGTCTCACTGTGAAACCAGAAAGTGCACAATGCCAAATGTGGGCATAAGAAAAGAAGAAGATAATATATATAATGAATGTGACTATGTCACACCCACAATGGGGAACAAGTACTTTGACTAGGCACTACTATTTCTATCTAACTGGGACTGGGTTAGACTCTTTAAAAGAGAGTAGCTACCCAACCAACAAATCAATGTCTTTACAGAGTAATTACATGTTGATTCAGATCACAAACTGTGCAACCTGAAACAAAAGGAAACAATAAGATGGATCGACTCCAGTTACGTAGTCTACTGTGAAACTTGTTATTGTGTTCCTTCAGTCATGCTTTTCGTATGGTACACATACGCGTAACCAGCAGGCCAACAGGAGAACAACAGGTAGCAGTTAGTTATCTGGGTTTAAGCAACAGGTAGCAGACCCAGTACTTGGATTACAAATGTTAGCAATGCGTGGAATTGAATAAACAACACTGCATTTAAGACACACCAAAACATTTCTTGAGGCCAGTAAGCATCCAATTGATTTGAAAACCTTACAGCAATCACGACGAAATTGTCTTTCATTGACAAGTAACAACTATATTTTATGTAAACTAATAGAAAAAAGTAAGACATAAAATTGATTTGTATGATTTAGCCACTTGGCGAGGAGAATGTTTTGGTCAACGGTATCAAAGGCCTTATTAAGATCATAAAACAAATCCAGTGCGTGTTCTCCTTTATCTAGAGCAGAGTAAAGGGGAGAAAGAAAGCTTAAGATAGCAGTAGTGGTGGACTGATTTTAAAGGAAGCCATGCTGTCTGGGTGATAGAAGGGAATGATAGTTCAAAAAGGATAGCAGTCGATCATGCATGATGTGTTCAGAAATCTCGGAAAACTATGAGAAGATGGAGATAGGCCTTAAATTAGTCTTGACCGATTTCCTACCTTTGTGTTTGTGAACTGGTATGACTCTGGCATTATTTAGTTCCAAATAGTGGGTTCTCTTATCATGATATTTGTGGGTCCCGTGTGCAATTTTGTGATAGAGTATTGGGAGTGGTATCATTTTCTTCCTTATGAAGTGTGGAATCAGAAATGTGATGGTGGGGGTCTCGGACCCGCGACTGGAATAGTCCGTGGAACAAGCTGCTAAAACTATAGGAACATTTCAAATCCGGAAACCAGCACCAAAATTTAGGAGCAGGTAAAAGACATATTTTAGAATGTTATTTTCACGGGGGACACGCATGGTAGCAAATAAGTCACCTGTCATGGCGTCCACAAGATGGCCGCCAAAATAATTCTTAAAATTGCTGTAACTCAAGAAGTAATCATCAGATTTGGATAAACTAGGTTTTGTTTTATTTGGTTTTTAATGCTCTACAAAAATGTCATCAGAAATTTTATCGTAAATACAATAGGTTTAATTATATTTATATATTATTACAATGAATTGCAATTATAACACTTTTTGGTATATACGATACGTAGAATTCGCTAGATTGTCATAACATTTTCAGACTATACTAAAATAACGCCAATAAATCCAAAATTTAAAGTCCCAAAACAAAATTCCTGAACTTTTTGATTAATTAATTAATTAAATTAAGCATTAATTAAATCCCAATTAAAAGTTTTTTATTCACGTACCAAAGTCACGTAGTGTATAACATAAGAACAATATGACCACAATGAACCAAAAAAATATTAGTTCCAAAAATTAATTCCAATCACTTTCCTATTAATTCAATTAATTCAATTAATTAAAAATAATGACAATAACTCAATTAATTTTGTAAAATTAACACAATGTGGTCGACCTTGGAATCATTTTAAAGCTAGTTTTAAGGCGAATAAATGATGAGAAAAAATTAATTAATTAAATTCATTAATCACCGAATTAATTACATTTTAGTTAAATTATCCCACTTTTGACATATGTATTGTTATGTATACCTAAAACTCCATCGATCGTCATGAAAATATACTTATTTACTGACATAATGCCAATGAATCCAAATTGTCATGTCCCGAAACAAAATTCCTATAACTTACCGATTAATTAAGAAATTAAGTAAAGAATTACTTAAATCTCAATAATTGGTGTTGTCACTCATTTAACACATACAAAATGCCAACAGAAGTATCAAATATGAACAATGCGAGTATAATTTTAAAAATTTATAGTCCCAAAATTAAGTTCATGCTACTTTCCTGTTAATTGAATTAATGAATGAATCAAATTAATTAATATAATCACCATGTGTTGTGTAAAATTAACACAGCCACACTGGGAACCATTTGCATGCTTATTTTACAGGAAAATAATTTTGTGGGAAATTCAATTAACAGAAAAGTAGCACGAACTTAATTTTGGGACTATTAATTTTTAAAATTATACTTGCATTGTTTATATTTGATACTTCTGTTTTGCATTTTGTATGTGTTAATTGAGTGACAATAACAATTATTGAGATATAAGTAATTCTTCATTTAATTTCTTAATTAATCGGTAAGTTATAAGAATTTTGTTTCGGGACATGACAATTCGGATTCATTGGCATTATGTCAGTAAAGTAATATATTTTTATGACGATCGATCGAGTTTTAGGTAAACATAACTGTTTGAGTTTAGAAGGCATAATATTATTATGCATTGTGAGGGCTGTGGCCTCACATCATGTGTTTGTTATTAGAAGTTTTTTAGTAGTCTCTAGCAACGAATGGAGTTGAAATGGATGTGAAATGAGTGTGCTATGTTTTTAAACTAAAGTAATTCAAATAAAGAAGAAATATACAGTCCACATTTAAATAAGCCTACCAGTTTTATTCATTGGTCCAACCGCGCCAGATTTATCACGAGTTTGCTTTGCTTTGACAGTGTCAGCAACCAGCAGAAAACAGGTCAGACAAACTATTTGTTACTTTAGCCTTTCAACATGGACATAAAACAAATCAAGCTTTGGGTCAAGCAGAGAGGTATTTATAAAGCTACCATTTCAAGAATTCAGACGTTTGTCAGTAGTCTCGACATATCGCAGGATGTCAATAAGATACGCATTAGACTTGAACAGTTACTGGAAACCTGGACAAGGTTTGATGAGGTCCAAACCAATCTAGAGTTGCACGATGAAAACATAGACCATGAAGGAGAGAGGATCACCATTGAAACTCTGGTTCATGACCTTAGAGCAACTATGTCAGGCTTGTTAGAACCTAGACAACATTTAGTTGACCTAGACGCCTCAAATGATGCAATTGGCGCATCTCGCAGGCCTAGTAAGACTAAGTTAAACCTACCGTCTATAAAGTTGCCTAGTTTTGACGGCTCTTATACAAAGTGGCTGACGTTTAGTGACAGCTTCAGAGCTATGGTTCATGACAACAACGATGTGGTCATTATAGAAAAGTACTACTATCTGATATCTGTTCTAACAGGACAAGCATTAGAATTGATTCAAAATTTACCGCTGACTGAGAATAACTACACTGTGGCTTGGAAATTATTGGAAAATCGGTATCAAAATAAAAGGCTGATAGCATCTCAACATCTTAAGGAGTTGATCGATATTAAATCAGTACAAAAAGAATCTGCTACTGAATTGTTACAATTTATCAACACAGTGTCTAGTAATCTAAATGCTCTTAAGGCCCTTAGTATTGAAACACCTTTGGAAGAAGTCATATTGTTACATCTATTCACCAGCCGTTTAGATAGTAATACACGCAAAGAATGGGAACTCACTCTCAATGATCAAGCATTCCCATCACTTGATAGTTTCATCGCTTTTCTTGAACACAGGAGACAAGCTCTAGAAAACGTTCAACCCTTCAGTAACAGTAATTGTACAGATCGTAAGTTCATTACTGCTGAAGTCAAGGGAAGATTCAATCCAAGCGATAGAAAGTATAATGCATACATTTCTAGGCTTACAGACACAACTGTACCTAAATGTCAGTGTTGCAATGAATCACATTCGTTGTACAAATGTGATGAGTTCAGGAACTTAAGCCTAGCTCAGAAACAATATTGTGTACAAAATAACAGGTTATGCTTCAACTGTCTTCGCACTGGGCACTTTGTCAAGTCATGCCACTCAAAGGGTTGCCGAAAGTGTGGCAAAAAACATCATACTCTGTTACACAATTCCAATCTTGAAAACGTGGGTTCTTCTGACATGGTTCAGAGAACTGCTAATCCTGCAGCATTATGTGGCAACACAGATAATGGTCACGAGTGAAGTTCAAACCAGTTTCAGAACGCATGCTGTGCATTCAAGGATATCCAATCACATGTTCTACTATCAACAGCAATAGTCCTCATAAAAGATTGTAATGGCAAGCTTCAAGAGTGTAGAGCTCTTTTAGACAGTGGAAGTCAATCTAACTTTTGTACTGAAGACTTAGTACAACGATTAGGATTGAAGAAACATAATAACCACAGTTCAATTCGAGGTATCAATAACGAAGCCTCAGAATCAAAGCATATGGTTGAATGCCAACTGCAATCTAAAGTAGGCAACTTCAATGCTAACTTGTCATGTTTAGTTCTGCAACGCATAACCGGCCAGATGCCAGATATGTTGATTGAACATGAACAGTGGAATATACCTGACATCGATTTAGCTGACCCAACATTCTTCCAGCCAGGAAGGATTGATCTGTTGATAGGGGCAGAACTCTTTTTCCAGCTTCTAAGGCCTGGACGAAAGTCAAGATTAGAGAATAATTATCCTACTCTACAGGATACAGTGTTAGGTTGGATACTGGCAGGACGTTTCTAACAAGTATGTGGCGATGCCTCTACTGCATCTGTTACCGCACACTTCTTTCAAACAGATGACAGTCTAGATCGGCAACTGCAACGTTTCTGGGAACTTGAGGAAGTCCACTCAAAGCCAAGAATCGACGAAGAACAAAAATGTGAGCGACATTTCCAAGAAACTGTGACAAGGAATAGTAAAGGGAGATTTGTAGTAAGGCTTCCATTCCAGGCAGATCATGAGACTCTTGGTAACTCATTCGATCAGGCAAGCTACAGATTTAAATATTTGGAAGGTCGGCTGCACAAACAACCAGAACTGCGATTGAAATACAGCAAGTTTCTTGAAGAATACGAAAAGATAGGCCATATGGTACAAGTGCAGACAGATTCAGGTGTACATTCTGACAATGTATACTATCTGCCTCATCATGCTGTGTTTAAGGCTTCCAGCACCACAACCAAGACACGAGTTGTTTTTGACGCTTCAGCCAAAACCACGAACGGTAAATCCTTAAATGATATCCTGATGGTGGGTCCTACTATTCAACAAGACTTGTGGTCAATCGTGGTACGGTTTAGAACACATCAAATTGCATTTACTGCTGACATTGCTAAAATGTATCGTCAAGTCAACGTAGATCCACGGGACACTCGATATCAAAGAATTCTCTGGAGAACATCGCCTGAAGAATCTGTCAAATGTTACGAGCTTACAACAGTCACCTACGGCACAGCTTCAGCTCCCTTCTTGGCAACACGATGCTTACAACAACTTGCCGAAGAAGAAGCTAGCAGCTATCCTCGTGCTACAGAAGTGCTAGGACGAGACTTTTACGTTGATGACTTGCTCAGTGGCTGTGACAATATCCAGGATGCTCTTCAAATTCAAGATGACCTGACCATGCTATTAAATAGTGGAGGATTCCCACTCAGAAAATGGTGTTCAAACTGTCCAGAGTTACTTGAAGCAATACCTACAGAGTACAGAGAAACCCAGTTACCTCTTCAATTTGATCGCACAGACAGCATTAAAACACTTGGTTTATTGTGGAATCCGTGTGGAATAGATATTTGATCCATTAGGTCTCGTCAGCCCAATAGTGATTTTACATAAGATATTTCTACAGAAGTTATGGCTTCATAAACTAGACTGGGATGATCGACTACCACAAGAGTTATTGATAGAATGGAACAAGCTTCACCAACAACTTCCTTTTGTCAACAACATTGAAATTGACCGATTAGTTCTATGCAAAGCACCAATCATAGACATACAGATTCATGGTTTCTCAGATGCATCAGAACGAGCGTATGTATCGCGTTTATATCTCAGGTCGGTCAATGTTCAAAATGAAGTTAGTATTCATCTACTGTGCTCAAAATCAAGAGTAGCACCTGTAAAAAAGGTAACTCTGCCCCGTTTAGAACTTTGTAGCGCATTGTTACTAGCGCAACTGGTACAAAAAACACTACCAATCTTGAACCTTAAGATTGACAGCACACATCTTGGACGGATTCAACCATTGTTCTATCATGGTTATCCTCGTCTTCAAATCGATGGGAAACATTTGTTGCGAACAGAGTATCCAAAATTCAAGAATACACTAATGTTAAGGATTGGAAACATGTAATTTCCAAACACAATCCAGCAGACCTTATTTCAAGAGGAACTGATCCTAAAACACTTAAACAACTTGATATATGGTGGCACGGACCTGACTGGCTACAGCAACCTACTCTATCGTGGCCCTCATGCGTCCCATCATTGAACAGTGCTGACAATTCCATATCCGAAAAACGTAGAATTGTCAACACCATGTTAGTTACTACTAGGAAAACGCTAAAGTCCCGCCGGGTTGATGGATGAGCTTTTTAAAATTTTTAGTTTGCATGGGATATCTTTACTTTTGCAAGTGCTTTGTTTTGCTGCCTACGCATTGTAGGTGATTGTTGTCAAGTTTCTTTTGTTACCTGTCAATTGGTTTTATTTACCGTAAAAAACTTATATAAAAAGCTTTATTTCTATGGATTCTGGCTAACTATTTCATCTTTTTCTTTCAAAAGGTACTACATCACCATAACCTTAATGTCCATGTATAATATGAACGTTGTAGCCCCACCCGTTTGGTCAGAATTAACCCAAATGGCACGAAAATATCGCACAAAAAATCAAAAAACTTATATTAAAAGCTTTATTTCTATGAATTCTGGCTAACTTTTTCAACATTTTCTTTCAAAAGGTACTACATCACCATAACCTTAATGTCCATGTATAATATGAACGTTGTAGCCCCACCCGTTTGGTCAGAATTGGCCCAAATGTCACGAAATTATCGCACTAAAAATCGAAAAAAATCGTAAAAGTACGATATTCATGAGAAATATTTCTTCGATTGTACCCAAAAACAATACACCTCTAAGTTCAGAGATTTCGAAGGTCCTGTCAAATTTTCATCAAGATCGGATATGCCGTTTGCCTGGTAGAGAGTTAACAAACAGACAGAAAAAAAAAAAAAAACAAACAAAAAAAAAACACCTGAGCTAAATTTTTTGGGGGTCAGTGAAATTGAAGTCTTCGCTTCGCTCATCCAAATACTGTAACAACCGAGATTATTTCCAAATACTCGTCACTCTCGAAACTGACACACGTAGTTGCGTATTGTTTGCGATTCAACTTCAACTGTAAGAATTCGATGTCAAGAAAGTCAGGTGTGCTATCTACTGAGGAGCTGCAATCTGCTCTCAAAATTTGCATTAAATGTGTGGAAAAAGATGTTTACCTTCGTGAAATTCAAGAGCTTCAAGACAACAGTCAAGTTTCAAAGAAAAGCTTACTGTTAAATCTTCATCCATTTTTAGACGATGAAAAGTTCCTGCGAGTCGGTGGAAGACTAAATAATTCAGAACTTCCATACGATAACAAGCATCCACTTATTCTGCCACCAAATCATGATCTTACTAAATTGATAATCAATTCTGAACATCTCAAGCTACTTCATGCTGGTCCGCAATTGTTAACTGCATCATTGCGCCAGCATTATTGGATCCCCAGAGCAAAACAAGTTATCAAAAATTGCATTCACAAATGTTTACCTTGTTTCAAACTGAAGGTATCAACATCAAAACAATTGATGGGTCAATTACCTAAAGCCCGTGTTCAACCATCTCGTCCTTTTGTGAACACAGGAGTAGATTATGCTGGTCCTTTTTCAATAAAGACTGGATCAGTACGCAGCAAAACTACAATTAAATGCTATGTTGCAATATTTGTATGCTTTGCAGTAAAAGCTGTACACTTGGAACTAGTGAGTAATTTAACGACTGAAGCCTTCATAGCAGCGTTAAGAAGGTTTACAGCCAGAAGAGGCAAGTGTCTACACATTTACAGTGACAATGCTACGAACTTTGTGGGCTCAAACCGTAAGCTTCAAGAGTTGCGTAGGCTGTTCCTTACCGAATCGTTCTGCGATCAGATCAAGGAATATGCTGCAAAAGAACAATTTACGTGGCACTTCATTCCGCCCAGTGCACCACACTTTGGTGGTCTCAGGGAAGCTGCAGTGAAGTCCATGAAATTTCATTTGAAACGTGTGGTAGGGACGGCTACACTGACGTTTGAAGAATTAGCTACTCTACTTTCTCAAATTGAAGCATGTATGAATTCCCGTCCTCTTACCGTTTTGTCAAACGATCCTAATGATCCAACGTTTTTAAGTCCCGGTCATTTTCTCATAGGTGCTCCATTAATAAGCCTACCTGAGCCAGACTTGCTTAACACGTCGACAATCAATCAGTTATCACGTTGGCAACGAGTCCAACATATGCACCAGCAGTTGTGGAAAATGTGGTCAAGGGACTACCTCAACGGACTCCAGCAACGACAGAAATGGTCCACTTCCCACAACAACCTACAACCAGGAATGGTGTGCCTTGTTCGAGATGATCGTCTGCCTCCTCTCCAATGGAAACTGGGGGTCGTAGAAAGCATCTGCCCAGGGAGTGATGGGCTAGTTCGAGTTGTCAACATACGATTAGGTCGCAACGTGATGAAGAGACCAATTCGTCATTTAATTCCTCTCCCTACTCAATGTCTTATGTTATACTTCTTTGTATTTTGATCTCCAATCAACGGGGGGAGTATGTTTGAGTTTAGAAGGCATAATATTATTATGCATTGTGAGGGCTGTGGCCTCACATCATGTGTTTGTTATTATAAGTTTTTTAGTAGTCTCTAGTAACGAATGGAGTTGAAATGGATGTGAAATGAGTGTGCTATGTTTTTAAACTAAAGTAATTCAAATAAAGAAGAAATATACAGTCCAAATTTAAATAAGCCTACCAGTTTTATTCAATAACAATACATATATGTCAAAAGTGGGATAATTTAACTAAAATGTAATTAATTCGGCGATAAATTAATTTAATTAATTAATTTTTTCTCATCATTTATTAGCCTTAAAACTAGCTTTAAAATGATTCAAAGGTCGACTACATTGTGTTAATTTAACAAAATAAATTGAGATTATTGTCATTATTTTTAATTAATTGAATTAATAGGAAAGTGATTGGAATTAATTTTTGGAACTAATATTTTTTTGGTTCATTGTGGTCATATTGTTCTTATGTTATACACTACGTGACTTTGGTACGTGAATAAAAAACTTTTAATTGGGATTTAATTAATGCTTAATTTAATTAATTAATTAATCAAAAAGTTACAGGAATTTCGTTTTGGGACTTTAAATTTTGGATTTATTGGCGTTATTTTAGTATAGTCTGAAAATTTTATGACGATCTAGCGAATTCTACGTATAAATAAGTGCTATAATTGCAATACATTGTAATAACATATAAATGTAATTAAAAGTATTGTATTTACGGTAAAATTTCTAATGACATTTTTGTAGAGCATTAAAAACCGAATAAAACAATACCTGGTTTATCCAAATCTGATGATTACTTTTTGAGTTACAGCAATTTTAAGAATTATTTTGGCGGCCATCTTGTGGACGCCATGACAGGTGACTTATTTGCTATAGGTTGAACCAGATAAGCTGGCGGCCGTCAAGGTCAAGCGAGAGCACGGACGCCAACGTTGACAATTTACACACAACTAGCATTAGGTAGGGCCTACCGTATTTGGTCATGTTATCGTGATATGTTATCACATAAATCAACATTTTATAAGCTGTGAATAAAGTAGTTCGTCCCACAGAGTCAGTATTTTAGCGAAATAATGATTTTCAGTAATCACGATTTTTTTGCCTTGTTGGTAATGGGTGTCCAAAGTTCCAGCTGTTTATAATGCCAACCTCGCCAGATGTGATGTCAATGTTTAGGACCATCAAAATGTCTTGATTTTATTCGTACACTTCATAAATACTTTATTTTTAGGATATATTGGGCAAGGCTTGGCTTTAAAATAGTCGTGTTTTTCTCCGAAAGCAGTTTTAGAGACAGTTATTTTATTTACTTTTTGCCGATCCTGTGGCCATAGTGCGTGGACGACAGTGCTGCGATCCCTCGGCGACCGCCACCTTATCTGAATCAACCTATACCATGCGTGTCCCCCGTGAAAATAACATTCTAAAAATATGTCTTTTACCTGCTCCTAAATTTTGGTGCTGGTTTCCGGATTTGAAATGTTTTTACGCTTGTTCCACGGACTAGAAGGGGGAAACAACCCCTAAATATTTTTAAATTTGAGATTTTTCAAAATCGGTTTTACTAAAAAATTTAACTTGAAAAAACTATTTCTAGGTTCCTAATGTTAAGTGGTATGTATATAAATAAATTTAAAAAAAATACCGCCATATTGGATTCAAAATGACGGAAAATATTTTTTCGCAAAATTTAACATAAATGTTACGGATCACACGTAATTTTGTTTGTCTACTACGATGCCTTCACGTACGGGACTATGTCCGCTATGTATTTAGAAGGCAGTGGTTGATCTACGACAGGATGTTAGCCAACAATGAATATGACGTCAAAATTATGAAAAATGTCGGCGTAAAGATGCGAAAACTAAAATAGAAAGTGATGTTGAGAGTGTTATATTCATTTCGAAAATGAAGAAGACATATTTTTTGGATGAGCGAAGCGAAGACTTCAATTTCACTGACCCCCAAAAAATTTAGCTCGGGTGTTTTTTTTTTTTTTTTTTTTTTTTTTTGTTTGTTTGTTTTTCTGTCTGTTTGTTAACTCTCTACCAGGCAAACGGCATATCCGATCTTGATGAAAATTTGAGGGGACCTTCGAAATCTCTGAACTTAGAGGTGTATTGTTTTTGGGTACAATCGAAGAAATATTTCTCATGAATATCGTACTTTTACGATTTTTTTCGATCTTTAGTGCGATATTTTCGTGACATTTGGGCCGATTCTGACCAAACGGGTGGGGTTACAACGTTCATATTATACATGGACATTAAGGTTATGGTGATGTAGTACCTTTTGAAAGAAAAAGTTGAAAAAGTTAGCCGGAATTTATAGAAATAAAGCTTTTAATATAAGTTTTTTTGATTTGTATGCGATATTTTCGTGCCATTTGGGCCAATTCTGACCAAACGGGTGGGGCTACAACGTTCATATTATACATGGACATTAAGGTTATGGTGATAAAGTACCTTTTGAAAGAAAAAGTTGACAAAGTTACCCAGAATCCATAGAAATAAAGCTTTTAATATATGTTTTTAACGGTAAATAATAACAAATTGACAAGTAACAATAGAAACTTGACAACAATCACCTACAATGCGTGGGAAGCAAAACAAAGCAACAAAGCACTCGCAAAAGTAAAGATATCCCACGCAGACTAAAAACTTTAAAAAAAGCTCATCCATCAACGCGGCGGGACTTGAGCGTTTTCCTAGTTATGATGGAAGTGCAATGGATTACGTTCATCAGTGTCAGATACATCCAATAGTAAGTATATCCGATAATACAAGTTAGGAGATAGAATGGCCTAGGCAAGCATGTTTTAATCGAAATTTATAAAGTAGTGTTAGGTTAATTGTTACAAATCAGCCTAGGCGCTAGAATATTTAATACAAATCATGTTTTTTAACGGAATTCTAAAGGGGAGAGTTTTTTTTTATTTTTATAGGTACCGGTTATGAAAAATTGTATGAAGATCCACAAGTATGAAGTCCCTAGCAAGAATAGATGACTCAGTCTGTGGGAAGAGGAAAAGACTTGGTGATTTTTGTTTGTTGTGTAATAAAGAGGGTAAAGAAGTATTTGTGGACAGTGCTAGTGAAGAAACTTTTAGAATTCTTCCAGAGGCAATTGCTAGTTATTCAGCATGGAAAGATACGCAGTGTGGCAGTATTTTAGTATATTTCAATGGTGATTGTTCAGTTGAAAATTTACAACGCAATGGGGTTAAGTGGCATCTTAGTTGCTATAAAAATTTAACTCTTAAAAAGAGACATGAAAGAGTGGAAAAATTATTTTTGTCAATGAAGAGCACACTTGATGTGGAATTTGTAGAGGAATTACCATCATCGTCACTCTCAATACTCACAAAATTGCACACGGGATTAGTTAACAAAACCCACTAAAAGGAAAAAGTTACCAGAAGAAAAGGACTCGTGAACCACTAGCCATACTACCACGTCTGCCAGATGGGCGTCAGGGGGTGTAGGGGGTGTTGCTATGTCAATAGTGGATAGCATGTGAAACAATGATTTGGAAGGGGAATCACATTTTGCATAAAAATATATATATATTGTATATTTTTATATATATAAAAAATTGAGGGAATTTATTTTTCAGAAAAGTTTGGGGGGAAGTGATCCTGGGGAATAGTGGCCGGGGGGGGGGGGGGAGCAAATGTCAAGATCGTATAAGATCCAATTAAATTACTTAAAAGGTCAAGTAAAATAGGTATTTTTATTTTTTACAATTACAACCAAAATATTGGGGGAGGGAGAGGGAGTGGGCGGGAGAGTGACTTTGGTTGGGAGTCGTAGGTGGCTAAATGTCAATATCAGATAAAATCCAAACAAATGACCTAAAAGATAAAAAATAAAATTGGGGGGATGGGGTAGGGTAGTTGAGCATGGGGGGAGGGAGTAGTTGGGCAAGGGGTGGGGGAAGTCTGTAAGGGGTTGGTGATGTTAAGGTTGTAAAGGATCCGACAAAATTAACAGTGGGGGAAATAATTTTTCATTTTCATTTGTTTCGTTTTTTTGGAATTACAAACATGTGTGGGGTGGAGTTCCAATGAGCATGACTTGGGGATAGGGGGGGGGGGCGTTAATGGAGGCTTTTGTTAATGTTGGATGAAATCTGTCAAAATTACCATTTAGGGAATTAAAATATTGAACTTGGGCATAGTTTTTTTTAGAATTCTAAACATTTTGCAAAATACTATGAGGGTGGGGGGAGGCGGAAAAAATGTGGTGGGCGCTTAAATGTCAATGTGGGATAAGATCCGATTCAATTTCAGAAAAGGGGAAGATTTTTTTATCCCTCCCCTATAATTTTGATTTAAAATAGTATTTTAAGACAAAACAAAGGTTTATTATTGTTAGGCTAAGGGGATAACTAAAGGGGGCTGCTTTTATGCATTTATTTTTTATGTCATTTTGCCAGAAGAGAGTTAGGAAATCTAAACCACTGAGTGTGTAGATCCTGGCTTTCTAGATTAATGTCGAGTTTTATTGACTCTTGATGTAGTAAGACAAAAAAAAATAGTTTCTTAAAAACAGTTTCAAACACACTTTACTTAAAACTGTAACATCAACACTGTTACAAAATAAATGCCTGCAATGTAGGCAATGTTTTTTCACGGTAGATAATTTAAGCAATCACAATGAGCTTCCTCCAACACTTAAGTTACAAAACAGGGCGTGACTACTCTCGATGTTGTTAATTACAAGCAAGCTGTCTGTCTCACTTTCATGCACAAAAACCACCATGCATAAATTAATCTAGGTAGGCATACGGGCACCTAATTCATCATTCCAATTTTTTAATCATATGCCTATTCATAATTCATGTCTTTAATAGCCTTGATTAATTTTAGAATTTTATTAGTTTGAAATAAGCATCGCATTTTGAGCGCTCATCATTAGGCCTAGATCATTTCTTATGTTTGCATATGCAAAGATGATTAGATAAACACATCGTATGAATTATATACTGAAGGCTCCAAGTTTGCATCAAGATTTGTTTGAGGAAAAAATTAGGTTGGCAATGTTTAATGTTTGTAAATATGTAATAAATTAGCCACACCTGAACAGTTAATCACAAAGCAAACAAACACTGAATGATGGAATGCGTGTGCAAACTGCTTTATCATTTCAATATTCTAGATACGTTTAGCTATCAGCATGAACATATAACATTTAGTACTTTGATTTAATAACAAAAATGAATTTATAAGCCTACATCTAGGTTAGGAGTGGCATTACAACCATCACCCATTCTCAGACATGAATCATGCAGATTGCAGACCCAAGCTTTCTAAGCTATGCACTCTTCTCCGTCTTACTCGTTTTAAATTGACAAATGTTATTAATTGAAGGGCACAGAGTGGAACCTGGTTCACTCAAAAGAAGCTGCACACTTGCACATAGTGGCTGATTTTGTTTTTGTTTATAAGGATATAGCAGGGTTACCAACAAGAAAAAATAAAAATCATGTTTGAGCACATCAAAAATTCTTAGAAATCCTTAAATGAAACACTCAATTCCTTGAAAATCTTTTAAATTCTATAATGTACCAATTTCGGGTAATTGCTAATTGTTGTAGGCTAAAACATGAAAAAATGAAAGGAAAAAAAATATTGAAAATATAATAAATAAAAGAGCAGGTCTATTTTTAATGTTTTGAAGCCGAATAGGGTTGATAAGGTATCACCATAAAAAAACGCATTAACGATTTTTACGATCTCACAATCACGTTTTATGACCCGGCACCTTTACCATGTACAGCCATGGACATATGTCAATCAAGAGGTCCGGAAGATATACCACTTTCAGCGACGTTGCGGGGTCAACTCTCTGTGCCACGATTTATATCGACCTGTGAACTGCAACGATCGACGTAAATAAAAAACATGGCTGCTAATGTTAAAGGAAAATTCACTATTCACCAGAGGAACTATCAAGCCTAGAAGAAATATAATATGGAACATAAAGAGAGCATTATATATCGATATCTAGGCCTAGGCATAGCATTAAGAAAGACTAGACCTTAGTTCTAGCCATTGCGTTAGTTTCCAATTAATTTCAATTAATTCTATCTTAGCAGTTAAGTCTTAGTTGCAAACCACCAAAGTTTGTTTTATGCTTAATGTTTTTATAAAATGGTATTTTTCTTCTAACTGCCTTCTAGATAATATCTAGAATCTAGATATATCTATTATATTATATAGAATTATTATTTTATATATACATATAGGCTATATAGATAGAATATATTATATTGACCATTTTGTTGACCAAGAGTCTTTCAAAGCCCCCTAAATAATATTAATAACTTCAATTAGTCTAGGGGGCTTCCATCGATTGATAATGCAGTTCACAAGGTGATACAAATCACGTGCACAGAGAGTTGACCACGGGATGTCGGCGACAAGAGGTATCTTCCAGACCTCTTAATTCAATTATGTTCCCGGCTGTACCAGCCAGGATTAATTTAATTTCAACTATGTAGGCCCCTACCTACCTGGCACCTCCACCAAAATTACGAAATTGAGCATTTTTTGTGTAAATGTTGATATTTCGATATCAAAAATATTCACACTTATCGATATCGCATTGAAATATCGATTTTTGCCCAGCCCTAGTTAGAAACAGTGTAAAATGGTAGGTACGTATTTTAAATCCGTAAATTGGAATAAAAATCCGTCAATCCGTTTTGCACCCTCAAAATCTGTTAAAACGGATAAAATCCGTAAAAACGGCAATGCTGGGATATAGGCCTAGTAATATAGTTAGGCCCTAGGTATGTAATTATTGTTTAATTTTGTATACTGTATATTATGTTTTATTTAAGGGGAATCAATCGTGTTTTTCTATTTTCTCAAATATGCAACCAAGTCAAAATATAGTGAATAGCTTTGAAACCTGGCTCTATTAGAACATCAACACTATAATTTTGCAAATTTTTCTGACCAGGCACACGGCAAATTTCGCCTCTTCAAAATAATTTTAAACTTTAGTTCGCTCTAGCACACCATTCAACGTAGGTAGTTGTTAAAATGTTCTAATAGATCCAGGTATCAAAGCCATTCGCTATATTTTTTGGATGAGCGTAGCGAGCGTAGCGAGCGAAGCGAAGATTCCATTTCACTACACTGGAGAAAAAAATCCGGAATGTTTTTTTTTTTTTTTTTTTTTTTTTTTTTTTTGTATTTTTGTCTGTTTGTTAGCACGATTCCGGCTAAACCGATACTCCGATTGCGATGAAATTTTATGGACGTCTTTGAAATCTCTGAACTTAGAACTGCCACGTTTTTGAGCACAATCGAAAAAAAAATTCTCATGAAAATCGCAATTTTACGATTTTTTTCGATTTTTTAAAAATTTCTTCGACTTACAACACCTACATGCTTTGTCCGATTGTAATGATTTTTTCACAGAACCTTAATTTTATGAATTGATATATTCGTGTAAAATTTGAGCGCAATCGAATAATTATTTTTTATGAAAATTTCAATATTACTATTTTTTCCTTTTTTAAAATTACGATTAATTAAAAAAAATTAAAATTTAAGTTAATTTTTTATTAAATTAAATTAATTTTTTTATTAAATTTAATTTAATTTTAAAAATATCTTCAACTTAGTAATGATTTTTCACAGAACAACAGTAAATCCGCATAACACATGGCAGCTCAATGCACCAATTACGCTCATCCAACAACGCGGCGGGACTTAAGCGTTTTCCTAGTATTTATAGTTGCATATTTGAGAAAATAGAAAAATGTGATTGATTCACCCTAATAACTTCGCACATAACCATTACCCATGCATGACGAGGGTCAAGGCATTTTACGATGTTTCACATTAATTATGTAATATTGACCCTGTATATAAGCTTTGAAAATATAACTATTGTAGGCCTATTCGCGGTTAAAACCTAACCAGGTAGCAGCACGGTCGTATGCCAACATGGCCGTCCGAAGGCAGATAAAACCACGGGCTGCATAGGGAGCAATTGTGTTTTTCATGCTTTAAAGCATAATATTTTATTGTAAGCGTCAGTTCTAGAAGTATTTCTACTTTCCAGTAGTTGGGTACGATGGGATAGGACCATCATTATATTTTGTAACCCTCAGCTGCAAAATAACTAGCAAAATAAGGAATTTTATCTCGTAATTTGAAGACGTATTATTAGTAATTTTAACTTGATGGCAATACCGCAAATTTCTTATGATTATTGGCCTTTACTTAGGCCTATATGATATGTTATATAATATTATACCACAAATTATTTATTCTCCCCCCCCCCCCCCCCCCGGAAGTAATTTTTTGGGGGTTCCTCGCGAATAAATTATCAAACTCGATTTGTTATTAAATTTTTCCTTCGTCACGCCATTGAAAGTTGAAACCTCTTAAAACATTTTCTCACATTTAAAAAGCTCCCCCAATGCGGCTAAAAATTTAAAGTTATAAGTTATATGGATGGCACTGGCCTTCACTAAACTTTATATATAGGCCTACTATTATTAATACGCATAGTTAACTAATTATATTACACTTAGTTAAGTCCTAAATTGTTTTGTTGTTGTTTTGGTTGAGATTATGAATAATATGAGCCCATAAATAATTTAGTCTACGCATAATTATTTGCTGTTCACGGCAGCAGTTGGTACAAATCTCTTGGCATATAAGAATAAAAAATCAAGGTAGGATAGTTTACATTCAATGCGCTGCACAAATTTAAAAACTATAATCATGGACATATATTATTAATAATAAATAATAATTACAAAAATTCCATATTATATCTATATAATACCAATTATCAATTAATGAGACTTGCATAATATATACTATGGTTCACAGTATCTTTGGGTTTAGAATGTTGAACCCAAAGACGGTACATAGCTCTTAGCCCGCTTTGGCCCTATACCGCCTAAAGCACATCATTGTAATAAATTAATTACCATTATGGTTTATCGTTTATCGGTTGGTGGTATCCATGAAACTGATGAAAGTTGTGAAAAATGTGTCTCAAGGAATAGGAATAGAACTCCCATCTAACCCACAGTATTGCACGGAATAATATACACATTCAGACTTTTTGTTTAATTACGCATCACAAAAATGTGTATTACTAATTTTATGACCTTGCTTGCTTGCTAAATAATAAACATGATCGAGTAAATTCATTCTGGACTTGACCGTGACGCTACAATATTGCATTGGAATGCCGCCATGCAGCCGCCCGGTATCTGCCTTGGAGCAGTTCTCCACTTAACCGCCAGATGTCAGCCACTTTGCTTTTAAACGCGAATTGTACTACAATAAATATAAAGTAGGCCCACCCACCTGTACTGTTGTACATAATACAAATATAATTAAAAACATTAGACAATACTATATTCATACAGATAGGTTTAGGGTAGGGATGTGCGGGTACCCTAAAAACGGGTAATTTTCGGGTAGGTAAAATTACCCGACCTCGGGTCGGGCCCTCAATTCCTACCCGAAAAAGTCGGGTCGGGTAGAAGTAATAAAGAAACACGCCAATCTGCTCCTTTTAAACCTCCCGCTCAGACGCCAAACGAACAGCTGACGTCGGAGCGGACCAATCGCTACGACGTGGGCGCGGGTATGCTATGATGCTGTGTCCTTGGCTCTTCCGTCGCTGTCCCCGCTAAAGTAATAGGCCCTACTGACCGTCATTACTCGTCTTCTGGTTATTCAACGCTAATAACGGCATAAAGCAAGTTGAATATTACGTACGTGGGAGAATGGTGAAAAAGAAACAACGCTAATAAACATCGTCTAATGCCTAGGCGGCAGGCCTAGAACAAAGTTGCAATTCATCTAGAAGTTCGATCTAGTGCGCATCGTTGCGCGCAGCAGAGCGTTGGGCGGAGTCAGACCGAAAGGCTGGTGCAAACGCGCGATTTCGTCAGATGCATGGCTGGTACAAACGCATGATGATGATTTCGTCGGCCGGAAGAGAAAAATACGCGATCGCATCGGTTTGTCTTGGGGTTTTCGTATCGGAAATATTAGAAAACGATCGTTACGATATTATTTCCGAGAATAACGAACGATTGATGCAGGAAAACGATAATAGCGGGGTTTCACTGTACTAGACCTAGGCCTAGGCATACTCAAGCAAAAGTTCATAAGACGCCGATTTGGATGTTCTTCGTGTCAATACAGCCCAGAGTGGCTACCTGCAACCAATGCAAAACTGTTTTGTAGGATTTTTTTAAAAATGAATTCACAAATAAAAAAAATTTCACTACCCGAGCCCGACCCGAGGGTACTTCAATTACCCGAGCCCGAGGGTACTTTCAATTACCCGACCCGAGCCCGACCCGAGTTCAAAAACCACTACCCGCACATCCCTAGTTTAGGGTTTAGGCATACTCTCTAAAGAAGTTAGTTATGTAACTCACCCTTTCCTTTACGGAAATTCTTAAACTTCTTGGCAAGCTTAGACTCTTCCTTCTTCTCTGGCTCGTGACGAGCTTCCAAGATTGGCGAGTTGTGGAACGAAGGGTTCGAACTGCTGGTTACTAGACCAACATTCTCTGGCGGCTCTTCTTCTTCTGGCTGACTAGTGAGGAACGTCTTGGAGCTCTCCCACGACCGGCGCTTCAGCGTCCCTTGGTCCGAGGCAACGACGTCCTTGCCCTGTTTCCCGTAGAGCTTCTGCTCCCACTCGTCTACGGCTCCTTGCGCGGGGGGTACAGAGCGGGGGGGTTTCAGCGGGGGGGTGGTCACGGTCGCAGTCCGACGCACCACCTCTCCCCCCGTAATGTTCTCCACAGTATCAACCTTTGGTGGAGGTGTCGGTGGAACTTGGTGAGTGTTCAGGGAGCTTCCAGAACTCTTGTGAGATAGATCATCAAACTAAAATTATAAGAAATATTCTACGTAGTTTCATGCCAGTAAAACCTTCCTCGAGAAAGCTAGATACAACAAGACCCAGTTAACATAAAGGCCTACTATGTGTTTACTAAACAACACAGGCCTACTCAGAGGTGGGAAGCAGTGAACAAAATTTATTAAGCCTACAGTGAAATACATCGTGCCACATTTCATTCTCAGACTGTAGGCCTACTGGAGGAAACATCAAGAAGCCTAGTCAAATATATTTTAAATTAAGCAAGAGAATGCAACAAAGATGGGTAATTACCAGTAGGCATAGGGCCTACCTTTACCTAGGCCTCACATGTCAATCAGGGATCAATCCATTATGGATACATAGGCTAGAATCACATCTTAGATAAAGCACTGACAACAGCTGATTATAGACAGTCCTACACCACTCTTTAACTAGAGCTAATTGTCTGTTAATAGACAGACAATCTGTATTGATTACGCACTGGTACTATCTGATAAGCACTTCAGTTAGAGCTTGAATATAAATATCATACTATACAGGGTTTGCCAATGAAGAAACAGATACAACCTGCATTCAATGTTTATGAAAGAAAAGTACATCTAATTTGGACTAATTGAGACCACGTCCATGCCAATCTTCTTGAAATATTAATAAGCTTTTAGCTGTTGAAGCTACCATTGTTCTTCAAAGTGTTCTGCATTCTTTTACACTACTTTAAACACAGGATAATTAGTCAACTTAAATGGTTGAATAATTTAGAAATAATACTACGGTCTATACTGGTACCGGGCACTACAAAGTAAGCCTACACATCACATCTATGCAGTTTTTATTTTCACTTCCCAATGCCCACTTATTATAAAATCTTACAAGTGAGCCAGCAAATAAACTTGCATGTTATTAATTGCTTGCAAAATTTGGCTATAAACAGACTGAAATCAAGAGTGGGGATAGATCTTGCCTAGGCCTAGAATTGTGAATAAAGAACATGATTACATGCATGTTGCATGAGCCACCTCAGTGGCACAGCTATGAATTCAAAGACCTGGGTGCTAGGCTGCTCGATGGGCTTCCTTGCCCCCCTCAATCTCTCAGGGCCGGACACAACTGCACTCACTATTCCTACGCTTCTGGGCTTCCTGGTAATACAGCAGGGTCATTACTTACACTACGTACTCTCTGACTCACATGTTGCCGCATAGGGAATGTCTATATTAGGTAGTAGGCCTATGTTATGTATCTGTTCATCAACAATGCATTCGTCAGGATATGAGTAATGTCGAGAGGTGATGACACAGGTCTGCCAGCTTGTTTTTCAACAATGCATTCCTCAGGATATGACTATGAGTAATCGAGAGATGATGACACAGGCCTACCAGCTTTATCAACACATGGTTAATATCGTAGGTCTATGACTTACCGTGAAGTCATCTTCGCTGTCTCCATCACTAACAACACCAGGATCTGCATCGCCTGCGACTTGACGAGAAGCCTTAACATTTCCTTGTACCATTTCAGGACTACCCGGTTTTGAATCATCATCTTTATGATTTTTCTTTGACATCTTGTTTCCAATTGATTTTGCCAACTTTTTAAGGCCTTTCCTTTTCTCCATTGTTCCAATGCTCAATAAACTACCACCTGAAGCAAACACAAACCAAACACTTCAGTAGTTGCAATGTCTCATTGACAGAGTCCCATAATATTTGCAAGTAGACATCGATAAGGTATTAAATTTAAGTATATTCCCTAAACATATCAGAAATTTAGATTGATTGATTTTGAGCCCAAAATAATTTATGAAATAGAATCACTACTGAACACCAAAATGATCAAATATAAAAAGCATAAAAATTAAATCTAGGTGCCCGTTAGGGCGCCGCAGCCAAGCCGCGGTGCGCTACACACTCAAGCACCTTATACACCAAGCAGAGTTGGGGTGATTTCGAGGTGTTACCCAGCCGTCATGTAACGTGATGTGAACTTGAAAACTATCACAATCGAGGGGATTTAGGTACCTGACAACACATGCCAAATTTTATTGGGGTACGATTATTCCTTCTTGGTGAAAAAATGGCTTGAAACATGCTCAAAATCACTTTAAGGATGTTAGCTACTGCCTACTACTGCTAATACAATCTAATACGTCGGCCCGCGATTCTGACCAGACGGGTGGGACTACAATGTTCATATTTTACATGGACATTAAGGTTATAGAAATATAGTCTCTTTTGAAAAAAAAAGTTGAAAAAGTTTGTTGGGAGGCTTCCAAATAAAGGTTTTAAAATAAGCCTTAAACACTTGGCATACAATCAACAAGTAACCATAGTTACTTGACACTTGTTGACGGTACAAGCAGAGTTAGGCGAGAAAGTGCGATACGTAAACAAATGGCGGACATTAAAAATTTTTCTTCTTTGTGTGGAACGAGAAAAGGTGTCATTATACTCTCATAAAACAAATCAGGAACCGTCCCTGGCCTAGGCCCAGATGTAGAAAATTATTTATAATACAACAGTGTAGGTCTAAAGTTCCATTAGGCTAAAGGACTAGATAAATAAATACTTACATTACATGTTTGACAAGCCTAGCCAACCCTAGACCAGCACAACCAATTGTTCTGACAAACTTCCCGCACAAATAACTAGTTTTGATTACTAAAAGCCTAATTCAGATAACCAATAGTATGATTGTCCACCTAGGATTTACAAAAATGTTCGGAAATAATACACATATTCTTTTCTTTTTAGCCGTATTTATAGTCATGATCAAAGTCAGCTTGCTGCTACACACAATGTCAAAGCGAGGTGTCGAATATTAGCGTGCTCATCTGTTTGTTTACATAATTGCAACAATCAAATCATTTCATGCAACTCGTCTTTCGATTGACCCGCGTTTATGAAGGCACTGCCATCTAGAATAAATATAGAACGTTTTCGAGCTCTTTGGTACGCAAATCTTTTTAAAGTGTCTGGATTTCGTGAACCGTACCCCACGTGAATAACAGCAATACTCTTTCAACTCACAACCCATGACGTTTTCTACGATACCGTTCAAGAATACCAATTTCTTCGAAAACGAAAACGACTTCGTTTTCAAATTGCGTTTTCAACTCATCTCCCACGAACTCAAGAATTGGGGTCCAGTCCTTTTACCGTCGTTATACCATGGTTATATCACCTATACCCAGGATGTACATGAATCCGGGTCTAGATATTTTACATCCTATTGTCTATTGTTATTGCTAATACCATAGAAATTAAATCAACTTTGATAAAATTATTATATTTCAACAAATAATTTTACAATGGAACTTGAAAAAGTAATGAGATCACACACATAACAAAAACTTGTAGAAATACAGCCAAACCTTACACACTCAAAAGAAATGAGATCTTAAAAAAGGGCCAAGCTCATCTGCCCTTCCACATTTGCGCATTCTTAATTCATAAACGTACAGTGTCCCATAACAGCATCCTCGAAAAGCTTGGCAAAATAAAATTTGCATGTTATAACGTTTAAATTAATTAGAAAAAAGAACTTGGTTGAACTATTACGTTTAAATTAATAATCGCAAATTCTATTTTGCCAAGCTTTTCTAGGATGCTGTTATGGGACACTGTACGTTTATGAATTAAGAATGCGCAAATGTGGAAGGGCAGATGAGCTTGGCCCTTTTTAAGATCTCATTTCTTTTGAGTGTGTAAGGTTTGGCTGTATTTCTACAAGTTTTTGTTATGTGTGTGATACAATATACATCAACTGAAGATACAAAAAAAGTTGAATATTAAATAGGGTAACATTGGCCAACCTAGTATTTAAGAAGGTACTTGTTCATTATCGGGACCCCCTAAGTTGTCGCACTTGTGGTTAGGTTAGGTTAGTGGGTAGGGTGTTAGGTTAGCTTAGGGGTAATAATAATAATGTCCCCCTTAACCTAACCACACTTAGGCAGTCCCGATAATGAACAAGTACCCTTAAGTATTGCCTTTCATTGGCAAAGTAAATTAGCGTGAAATACTAACACTATTTTGACACTGTGGCTTTAAGGCCAATCGACCGCGTTTTTCGATTTTCCAAAATATGCTACCAAGTCAAAATATAGTGAACGGCTTTGAAACCTGGCTCTTTTAGAAAATCAAAAATATTTTTTTCAAATTTTTCTGATTCGGTACACGGCTAATACTGTATCGCCACCTCAAAATAATTTCAAACTTCAATTCGCCAAGGCACACCATTTTAACGTAGGGTGTTGTGTTTTTGTGACATTAATTTTAACTGGTTTTCTATAGGCTGACTGAGAGAAAAGTTTTTTTTTCTCTCTTAGGCAGCCTATAGAAATTTTTTCGTTTGGCGGAATTTTGTACTGATTTGTACCGCCAAACGAAAAAATTTCTATAGGCTGACTAAGAGAGAAAAAAATCTTTTCTCTCAGTCAGCCTCTAGAAAACCAGTTGAAAATTATTAATGTCACAAAAACACAACACCCTACGTTGAATGGTGTGCCTTGGCGAATTGAAGTTTGAAATTATTTTGAGATGGCGATATTGGCCGTGTACTGGATTAGAAAAATTTGAAAAACTAGTTTTGATTTTCTAAAAAGAGCCAGGTTTCAAAGCCATTCACTATATTATGACTTGGTAGCATATTTTGGAAAATAGAAAAACGTGGTCAAATAGTCTTAATGTAAGGCAATAATATCTAAACAGAAAATATCAGAACTTGGTCTACCCTAAAAAATAAGAGTGCAACAAACAATAAGACCACAAGATACCCTGCCAATGTTGGTGTCATTGACAACTGACAAGTGACTGAAGTGAATCGTGGCCATCTAGTGAGTCCCAATTTTCCAAATATTGATTGTTATATAGGCCTAGGCTACCACAACGCAATGGTAGGATATATGATGTTTGCATTGGCAGAGTTACCTCTGAACCACTTAAAGTGTAACTAGAACTAAAAACAAAACAAAAATTGGAGCCTATTGGAGTCTTGTCAAGATCTTGACAAGACTAGCCTGCAGGCATGCCTACTTGCTTTATATTCACAGGGCCTAGATTAACAAGACACGGATAAACATGTAATAAGGTAGCAAAGTGTGTAGAGATGTGCGGTTCCCGGTTTTTGTTTCGGTTCGGTTCCAGTTCCGGATAGTAAAGTATCTGATTTTTCGGTTCTGGTTCTGGATGGTTTGTTTTGGAATAAATTTCTGCTAGGCTAGGCCTACACCTTCTAAATCTAATTCTAATCGTCGAACATTGTTTGTGTTGAACATATCAAAATAATTTGATTAATAAAGCATAGGTAGGGCCTTATCTAAGAATTTGAGTGTGTTTTTGCAACTTCCAAGGGTCAAGGTAAAGCCTAGCCTAGGCTCCTCAGCAGCCCTAGTAAAAAACTAAGTATCTTATTCTTATTCTTTATTACGTTGATCAAATTCAAATAGGCCCTACAATGAATTTTCCAAACCAGTGCAGATTGCCGAGGCCTAGGCCCAAGTTGCAGTCAATAGCAGTTCCTGTACCCTAGGCCCTAGTTTAGGCTCTGAGGCTAGACCTAGGGACAGCAACATAAGACTAAAAGCCTTCATGATTTTGTAATATTTTACCGCTCCGAGTCACCATAAATGAGTAATAACTTGTAACGAGGAACCATAATAATAAAACGTAGGCCTAGGCCAGATTAAAAATACGACTGTTCACGGCAGAAGTAGGGTTTAAGTCAGTCATAACGATTTGTAGTTAACGTTGTATTTTGATTGGCTGCACCTGCAAAACAATATTACGATGCATATTAGGCATACTAATTGCCTCGAATAATACCGAAAGTGAGAAACTAAAGGCTCCTAGCCAATTATATTACAAAATAGTGTAACTTTAGTGTGGACAGAAACATAAAACATTGGTCAGTCTCAAGGTCGTGTGACGTGTTTTATATCGATAGTCGAACACTGGTCGTCAAACTCGGGAGAAACGATCAACACAGCGGTGTCGACACAAGCAAAGCCTCCTAGAGCCATGCGCAGTCTCTGGTGCGCACGAGTGTATACTCTCCGTGCGAGCAGTCTAGGTTTGCGCGCGCGATTCAAACTATCCGAACCGAACAAAAATTTCGGGTACCCACACACCCCTAATAGTGTGTATCGAAATTGCATCAAGTACCACATAAATAGACCAACCACAATCTTGCCAAGACCTTACAATACAATCTTGCCAAGATCTTTCAGCAGGGAAGCCTACCATATTAAGAATAAAATTGTCCTGGGGCTCTACTGAAGAAGCTAAGAAGTGGTGGTCTTACCAACAGAATGTGCCATGTGAGAAAGTTGCCCAAGGGATGACTTGTGCTTCTCTTTCTTGCTGAGATCCACCAAACTCCCGGCTTTTACGATGAAAGCCACTTTTACTTCCAACTCTCCACGGGGCTTATTTTTCTCCTTGCCAGGCTTACTGTTCAATCCATACCACCTAAATGAAAGAACACAGTTCACTGCTTAATTAAGTACTAGTAGTAGTAGAGATCTTAGGCTGCTTGAATGCATGTAATAATTTACAAAGCCTATGTAAAATAGAGGTTCCTCCAGACAAACAACATAACGCCAGCTTCGGGAATACAGCCATGTTGCCAGTCTTCCAAGCTGCACGTTCTAAAGTTCAAAGTAAAATGTTACATTACATCTTTTGGCATTGATAATCATCAATTTCTTGGCCACGATGGTATGCCTGAACTCAGTGCATTCCTGGTCATCATATAGTGACCAAAAATTTGTTGAAGACTTGGAAATATTGGCAAAACATTTTGTCATAGGTACAAAATCTCCAAAGAATGCAGAGCTATATGAGAACACACTAGTATAACTAGGATATGCCAAAGTTGTTCATAGACGAGTGATCAAGTTGTGTTTTTATTTTATTTATTTATTTATTTACTTAACGTCTACGTCCCTATCCCATTATAAAAATATAAGTAATGCCTATCAACTTCCTGCATTGTACTTCATTGTTGTATAAAGTTTAATCGATAGGGTTAGTATTCAGATAACTTATCACACAACTTATAGGCCTAAGCTACCTACTTTATTCATGAAACACCAATCATCATAGAACATCTTTTGAAATGCATAAAATACAATAAAAATCAGGAAAAAAAGTAAGTAAAAAATAGGTTCAAGGTAAGGTTGCAAGGCCTAGGACTACTTGAAATAGTAATACCAGAGGAATTTTGGGAAACCTTGATTGCAAAAAAGGTGCCGAGCCTGGCTAGCAAGCACTGAAAGTCCACAGCCCGAGAAACTGGTGATACGTCACCCCCCGACCTGACTTATGTTGGAACCGGGTGTTTGATTATTATTAGGCCCTATTATTATTATTATTATTATTATTATTATTATTATTATTATTATTATTATTATAAATGCAAGGTTTGAATAACAGCGATCCACTCACATTTAAGAAAATAGGACCTAGCCTATGATAAAAAATACAAGTTAATCCTCTACATTCCACTTGTCAATATTTGCAAAAAAATACATTACAAAATTGGAGCAGTAGGTCTGAGTCTAATGCATATAATATGACAAGTCTTTTTTTTTAGCTTCAAAGACACTCATTTAGAGAAATATCACATAGGCCCTAGGCCTCTAGAACAGAGAGTATAACTACCTAATTGAAAAATGGCATGATAACACTAAAAAACATATTCATGCAAGTTATGATATTCTCACTAGAAAATGAACTAAAATTACCCATCCATTTATCAATTAATGAACATGTCAAGCTGCTATAGAATAGATAAAGTCCATTCTTTTACAGTTTTCTGAAGTTGGTAGGTACACTACACCTAGAGCTACTAGGGTACCAGAGTGAGTGGTAGAAAGAGGATCTAGGACATGCGTTTAAAGCAAATTCCTGTTCGCTTGGCCCACTGACACCACAGTTGTTTACAATTTTGGGTAGTTGTCAAGGAAGCGGTACCACGGGCTCTTAAGTAACACTTTTCTAGAAATAAATTTTAAATAGGCCTTAATTTAAAATAAATAAATTGATATTCAGGTTTTTGGATTCCTTTAGTCTAAAATTTACCACATTCGTGGATTCATCCTGGCTGATAAACATAAAATGTTGAAAATCTTCGAGTGTAGGGCTTTCCATGTATGCTTTATTGACAACTACCTATGTAAAGTTTCATACACGTTCGATTCATCCTTGCCAAGCGAATAGCTATGTGCCAACTGCCAAATGGGTCTTATTCCCTCTTAAGTCTTAATGCCAATAATAATTTCTTCTGATACCACTCTTTTAATAAACCAAGGTAAAACAGGTAGTACTTGGCCTATCAAAGAAACTTGTAATAAGCTGAGCAGATATTATTTATATGCCCACCAGTAGCATTAAGCCATTAAGAGTTTTGGGACACTTTAACAGCAAAGATTAGTTGTGCCAGAAACATTAAGTAGGCTATTGGGGAATAAATTTCTTACCTGTTCTTTGGCCGCTCATAAACATCAAAATCAGCCAGGGGAATATTTACTGCTCCAAGAAATTCATCAACTCCAAGAAAGTTGCGATGGAGAGCTGTCAGTATGATTTCAGCAGTATTTCCCTGGATAGGAATTTGTCTATAATTGTGAAACAAGATACATTTAGAATTCATATCCAAGGCCTACAGGTAACGTATCTATTGTAAGCATTCTTAGCCTAGGTAGCATCACAGTTTAGAGTTTCTGACAAGGTATTGCCAAAGACCAGTTAAAGTTTTACTCAGGGGGGGATCAAGCTGGAGCAATGTGACGTCGAGGGGGGGAGGGGGTCTGGGGGCGCGATCCCTCAGCTCGGCTCGCAGGGAATTTTTTTAAAGGAAGCTTCGTCAAAAAAGTGACGGCTTCTTTAGAGAGGGTATGTTTCAATTAATTATTAGATTTACCTTCCAGTTTTGTACGTGTGTCAAGTTGCAGGATAAAATGTAACTCTCTTAAGTATTGGGGGAGGGGGGGGGGGGGTATTGCCCTACTTCCCTCCCCATGGACCCACCACTGGTCTCACTTCCGGTACCGGTAGCTATCGACATAGAACAAACTTTGATACCGGTTGGGCCTACGCATATTTTTAATGGCCTACAAATAAAGTTTGAGTAACTATCTGCAGATCTGTATTTCTATTGATGTTTATGTGACCTCTGCGGTCTGCCTACCATGTCCCACCATTTATTGGGGGTGTAGACTAAGACTTAAATTGAAATAAACATACAGACTTGTTAGCAAAAAACTGGTCTTAGGAATTTTTGGTCTAAAAACTCTAAGCAAATGGCCAACTGCAATCAAGAACTCCGGTAATTATGGAGAAGAGGATAGCAGCGGGTAAACTTAAAAAAAAAACACACACACACAAAGTAGGTCTAGGCCTAGGTAGTTATCGTGTGACATGTGTTTTGATATATAGAATGAATCGGCTAAATAAATGAGAATTAAGCAATTTTACGTTTGTACGAGTTTGTGTATGGTGGTGGGTTGTTACTTTTGACAGTACAGGACTAATATCATTATTATTTCGTACTATTTGTTATTAATTTTTGTACTCGGTTCATTGTAAAGTAGGCCAATCTATTTAGTCACAGCATTCACAGCCGAAGACTTTTGAAGGAGAGCTTGTCTGCCATTTTTTTTTTTACAAATTTTTGTATTTGCGGGGGATAAATACAACACCAGACAAAGAATAACTTCCATACAAATAGTCACAAGAAAAACTATACAAAAAAGCATCCATACAGACAGAGGAACAAAATTTTGGAACAAACTACCAAACATAGGGTACGCCGAAAAAAAGGAAACACACTAAACCCTAATCTCTTCAAGATTGCTTTAAAACAATATTTAGGCTATTTGAAAAAGCTTTTTACTCAATAGAAGAATTTTAAGATGTTGACGTTGATTTATAATATTAATGGACTATTCCAGAGATATTAGTCCACATAGGCCTTATACCTAAGTCTACCAGATAAACGCAAAAACAAATGTAAAACAATAGGCAAGCAAAGCCTACCAGTATTGTACATATTGTAATTTTTATTTATTGTAGGCCTAAACCTTTCTCTAGGTGACATTGTAAATTCTTAGCGATTAGGCCTAGGCCCTAATATAATTTTAACGTAGCATAGACAATATAGCCTTCAATCAATGGTTAGGCCTAAATCTAGTAGTAGGCCTATGCAATAAAATGAAATGTAAACCTAGATCAATTGTCTAGTAGTCTAGCCCAATTAAAAATAAACTACAAAACAATGAGAGAGCACAATTAATGTAGGACTACTACCAAGATGTCTTAAATTTTTAGCAGCCACCTTTGTGTATTAAATACCAGGCCTTATTTTTAATCCAAGATCTTGGCCATAATATCTTGACAAGATTTTGTTAATATAAGATCTTGTCAAGAAATTGACAACATCTTGTTTTATCCAATATAAATAGGCTATGTACAAGATCTTGTTTCAAACCAAGTTCTTGGCAAGATCTTTCAGCAGAGAAATAGGTAAAGAGACCTAGCATATAAGCCTAGCCTACGCCTAATTAGTAGCCTAATTAATAACTACTAACAACAACTAAATTAAATAGTTACAATTCACATTCTTCATGCCATTCCACTTCTTTGGTCGCCTTCTCTTTAACTGAAGTTTGGTATTTTTCTTTGCCCAGGGCAATTGTGACAAATGCATCATTGGTTCCTAAAGAGAAAAATACATATTTTAGGTAAGGTAGGACCTATCTACCTCGTATGACAACCTGAAGAGCTAGACCTACCCAGTTAACGAACAGAGTGGATAGTCGTACAGTCAGCCGTACGAATAATTATGCACTAGTCGTACGGTCATCGACGATACCACCTAACATTGGCTGATAGCTTCATACACAACCGTGCAGTGTGGCAGAGTGGTAGTGCGTTTGAGGGCCGCCTCTATCCGCGCAAGGAATTTTGCTTACAATTATTGGTTCAGCTATATGCCAAAGGATTCTATTGTGGCTGATCACCATGTTTGCTGTACGCACAGGGAATACGTGTTGCCAGATCTATACTACGATATAGTTCTTCTTGCGGAGCGCCACCGGGGGGGTGCCAAGCCTACTTTTCCCAGCAAAAATAATTCCATATCATGGCGGATTTAGGCCTAATCCTTTTTTTTTATCGTATGCCGAAAGCTTGATTTTTCAATCATTTTTCTTCCTGACTACCCAGTAAATATGTGCTTCCTTCTCTAGCCCGCTCAGGTTATTTGGCAGGGTGTCAATGTCAGATTTAAGTGCGGCGCAGCTGAGGAGGTGCGCTCTGTCCTGAAAACCCGATGTAGTACATAGGTAGTTTGCAAGTTGCTGGTTCCTTTGTGATTTGAAATCGACTCAGTTGGTGCTGCAGGACGTCATGTCCTGTGGCCAGCCGGAACTGCGCTGTTGCCACCTTTTTTGTCCAGGATTTGTCTGGCCCTTTGAGGACCTCGTCCCGCCATGGTTTCTGATACATCTTGGCCTCTTGAAGTCTTCCATAGGATGTCTTGAGGCCCTCCTTGGCAAGGTTTTTGCAGAGTTGTAGGAGATACTTGCCGTGTCAGGGGCAAACTTCTTCGAGCCCAACTTGGCTAGCGTGTCTGCCTTCTCGTTGCCCAGGACGTTGCAGTGGCTGGGCACCCATTGAATTTTAAGCACTTTTCCATGCATCACATTTTTGATTAGGCCTAAACTGTTTTTAAGGGACAGGGAGGCTTCTTCACATTTTTCCATCTGACAGATCTTCTTGATGGCAGCCTTGCTGTCAGAGATAATGGCAAATTTTGTCTTTTTGAGTGGAAAGGTTGGTGTTTCTGCATTTTCTCTGCTGTTCTGGAGATGGCATATTTCTGCATCAAAAATGCTCGAGCCTGGTGCCATCGGATGCGCCTCTTCAAAGAAGATGAAGCCAAAGCCAGTATTCTTCCTCGAGCTGTCTCGGGAGCCGTCCGTAAAGACATGCACCCATTCGGATATTGGGTAGTGCTTCTTCAGATGCGCTTCAGTAAGCACTTTCAGCTCGGGCTGGCTTTTTTTCCTCCTTCTTGCCCAGACCTTCCACTTGAAGATTGAAGTCAATTTTGATGGTTGAGTTTGGAAGGCTATTTAACCTATAAAGTGGTGTAGCCCTACTAACCTCGCCACGGCGCTTCGCGCCACCCCTCCAAACCCCTAGCCTACTTTTCCCAGCAAAAATCCAACACAATCATTGTGTATAGTGTTGCCAGCTTCTTGTAGCCTGGCCGCACAAGGATCCTTTGACGTATAGCTTCACCAATCATTCTACGAAAAATCCTTTGGCGTATAGGGCTAGACACTCACGCGTTCGAGTCCTATGCGAAAGATCGGCAGTCCCATTCTTCGTTAGCCCCCTTTTTTATACTATTCTATTTAGGCTCGTAGCCTATTATTCTGCAAATTATTCTATAATAGCAAATCCGTTTTGGTGGAAAATCCTTTATATTTAAATAAGAAACGTTAAAGGTTTTGAAGGTTTGAACGTAGCTACGGCGCGCCTCCATCCAATCAAATCATTGACTGTACAGCTAATTTTGCACTAGGCCTAGGCCTAGGCTAGTAATACGGCTGACCGTACGACTAGGCCTATCCACGGCCGCTAACGAAAGCCCTCCCCACAGTTATGTAAATTAAGCCTAGGCCGCAGTTTTCTGAACCTAGGCCTAGCCTACTTCCAAAATTATGCAAGAATGTGACCTTGTTTATAATCTGCTTACCATTCTTTCCTTTTGACAGCAGACCTTTGGCTTTCTGAACTAAAACATACAAACAAGAATGATATCATATTATTTAGGCCTACCTCTTTAAAGCTACAAATTGGCGTTGGCTAGGCCCACCCTAGGTGACCCGTTTTCAGATGCCTAGGCTAGGCCTAGGCCTAGCCTACCTAGGGCCTAACCAACACTGTACAATTGCTCCTAGGCTAGGTAGGCTAGTCCTATAGGCCTAGGGCTAGGCCCTACACCTTACCTGTCACTTGAACATGAGTTGGACTCCACATCTTCTTCTCGTTGATAAGTTTTATGTAATTCTCTTAGTTGTATTTATTAAACTCACTTACACTCGGATATCACTGTTATGCCTTCATTGTATTCTCTTAACTAGCACTAGCCTATATCTAACCAGCACCATCAGTTGTAAGTACAGTTAGGTACGTCAGGTGGCATGACTTCCTTATGAAATGTGATGTGAATGTGATTTGTTCAACGCCCCACCTTTGAGTATGAAAGAGACTTGGCAAGATAGCGGCTTAGCCTACGCGGTTTATACTCCTTCCGGCACCAGATGGCAGCGGCGAGAGCATGCGCGCCAACGCTGGCAATTTACACACAACGGACATTACCTAATTTGGTCGTGTTAGTATGATATTTTTATGTATGTGTTTATAAGTTTAAAATAAAAAAGTTTCGCATATATAAATTAATCCAAAACTGAAACATAAACTGCATTATTTCAGCGAAATAATGATTTTAATAATTGCGATGACAAAAGTAATGTTTTGCATTGTTGGTAATTATGTTTTAAAAATTACCGCATAAATTATGCCAATCTCGCTAAATATGATGTCAATGTTTAGGAGCTTTTTAAGAGAATTAAATGTCACTATTTTATTCGCACGGTTCGTAAATACTAAACTTTTAAGGTTACATTGGTCAAGGCTTGGTTTTAAAACAGTCCTGTTATTCCTGAAAACAGTTTCAGAGACCGTGACTTTATTTATTTTTTGCCGATTCGGTGGCTACAGTGCGAAGGCGATAGTGCTGAGATGCCAGCTTTCACCGACAAGTTGTAGTTCGTTTTGTGAACACAAGGGGCGAGGCGATCGGATTCCAGCAGTCAGTATTTTGCAATTATTTTACCGTCCTGAAAGTGTTACTACCAGCTGTTGCTAATGAGAGAGTAACTCGAGTGATTGCCTTTGAGAGTGACTCGTCAATAGCAGGTAAAGTGTTACATGTAGTCGAACGATGACAAGTGACTTTTACTACTTATAAGAAGGTCCTATACCTAGAATCCTAGGGACGTAGCTATCCTAAATGTAAAATTTGGACCTTAGACCCTCACTAGACCTGTTGGAAAAGGTCAATTGGTAGGCTTAGGCCTAGGGCCTGCTCTAGCCTAGGTAGACCCTAGGCTAGGGCCTAGGCCTAGGCTAGGCTACCCTAGTCATTCATGTGCTGGACATTATCCACATGTACTTGACAAATTTCGAATGTCCATGTCTTCTCTTGATATTAAGTTGGTCTGTAAAGGGGCGGCCCATAGGCCACCTAGAGCCCTAGGCCTAGGCTAGGGCCTACTTACATTTTAGAAGAGGAGGTCCTAGCCTACTTATGCCCCTTTTAAGTAGAATAGGCCTAACCTACTAGATGATCCAATTCCCAATGTAGCATCTAGGCAGGCCATCTCTAGACTTCACTGTAAAATTTTGGTACATTTTCAGGGTACGATAAGTCCTAGGCCTAGTCCAACCTTCAATCCTTATTAACACTTAAGGATGTGTACATTTTGTGGTAGATAGGCCCTACCGGTACCTAGGCCTAATTGTGAAGAATTAGTCAGGGGACCGTTACTTTGGATCGTAATTTAATAAGCGTAGGCTAGGCCTATGCATCGAATGACGTCACATAAAAGTAGGGTAGGCCTATAGCCAAAATACCAAACGTGTTGGCCAAATTTTGAATCTTAAGACATGGGGCTAGGGCCTAGGCATTTGGTTTAAACTTTAAACAAAGTCATTACATGGGCGTTATTGTTCAAATTTAACCCTTTCGGGTAGTAGCGATATATATTTAGAAGTGGTGGAACTGTTCACTACCCTATAGGGAACCCTCACGTGACGTCACAGCTCGCTGATGGACAAGCATTCTCATTTTGCAAGTTGACGCCAGGTGAACGGCTCAACAAATATCACGTTCTAACTTTTATCCTATTCATTATGTGGACAAAACTTAAGAGAAATAATATTTAGCAAACATATATCATTTCTTCTAATGGCGATTATTTCGAATTTTTTAACAGAACCATTAGCTTGTTATAACAATGTAGGGCTACGCATTATAAATGACAAAATTATCAACAACTTTTAGTCTTCTCAACTTCAATTGACAAAAAACTACTGATCGGATTGCAACAAGAAGTCTCTCTAAATATGCATCCAACTAATAAGCCAAGAAATAAGTTAACTTTCTCGATAGAAAAAGCACTGAACAAAATTTTACAGCATAGCGTGCAGTTTTTCACGGCTCATCCGCACGTCAAAAGCGCGTATTTTAGATGAAAACACATACCATGCATATTACCCTATGCTGTAAATTTTCGTTCTGTGCACTTTCTATCTAGAAAGTTAAAATATTTCTTGTCTAAACAGTCCGATGAATTTTTTGAAAGAGGTCTTGTCAAAATCCGATCACTAGGTTTTTGTCAATTGAAGTTGTTTTATTTAATTGGATGAGCGTAGCGAGCGAAGCGAAGATTCCATTTCACTACACTGGAGAAAAAAATCCGGAATGTTTTTTTTTTTTTTTTTTTTTCTTTCTTTCTTTCTTTCTTTCTGTATTTTTGTGTGTTTGTTAACACGATTCCGGCTAAACCGATACTCCGATTGCAATGAAATTTTATGGAGACCTTCGAAATCTCTGAACTTAGAACTGCCACGTTTTTGAGCGCAATCGGGAAATTTTTCACATAAAAAACGCAATTTTACGATTTTTTTCGATTTTTAAAAAATTTCTTCGACTTATAACACCTACATGCTTTATCCGATTGTAATGATTTTTTACAGAACCTTAATTTTATGAATTAAGATATTCGTGTGAAATTTGAGCGTAATCAAAAAATTATTTCTCATGAAAATCAAAATTTTATGTTTTTTTTCTTTTTAAAAACAATTCTTTGACTTATAACACCTACATGCTTTATCCTATTGTAATGATTTTTTTACAGAACCTTAATTTCATGAATTAATATATTCGTGTTAAATTTGAGCGCAATCGAATAATTATTTCTTATGCAAATTGCAATTTTACGATTTTTTCTTTTTAAAAAATTACGATTAATTAAAACAATTAAGTTAATTTTTTATTTTATTTTATTTAATTATAAAAATTAGGTTAATTTTTTATATAATTTAATTTAATTAAAAAAAATCTTCGACTTAGTAATGATTTTTTCACAGAACAACAGAAAATGTGCGTAACACATGGCATCTCAATGCACCATATACGCTCATCCAACAACGCGGCGGGACTTAAGCGTTTTCCTAGTATCATAAAAAAAGTAAAAGTCTTAAATGTTTTTTCAATAAGTAGGCTACCTACATCGATATACCGGTAACACGTTAACGAATGTCTAAAAATTAAAAATAATTGCTATTAGAAGGAATGATTTTGCTAAATATTATTCCTCTTTAAGTTTTTTCCCAATAATGAATATAATAGGGTATTACGTTGGAGCGTGATTAGTTGTGCGACGTTCAGCAGGCGTCCACTTGCGAAACAAGGGTTGCTTGTCCATCAGTTGGGCTAAAAGCGGAGAATACCCCTTATTCTCCTCGATTTGTGACGTAGTTGCTAGTAGCCTAGGCCTATAGAAAGTAAATTTTAACACAAATGAGTGGTATTTTTAAATTTTATTACATTTAAATACAAAAATTCATGGGGGTGGGTGAAAGGCCTAGGGCCTGTATTCATATTCATTTATTTATTGTACATAGATCCCCAACAGAGTAACAGGTACATGGGATATTATACATAGTCATAGGCCTAATAGTAGTAGATATATGTAGCTTTATGAAATAATCTAAATGAGTTCTACTTGAATCACAGAAAATCGTCAATGAAATAAAATGAGTTACTTGGAGTAAAAAAAAGGTTTTTAGTTTAGTTTTAAAACTATCTTCACTCTCAATGTCCTTGAGCACAGCTGGCAGGTTATTGTAGAGTCGGATCCCATGGTTACTGGGACTTTTCCAGTCCCATGGCAAGCCTCGCAGTATCTCGGTGTAGGTCTCTCCGATGTCTGGTAGCGTAATTATGACAAGCCTCATTTCTTCTGAATTCATGTAGTCTCTTGCGGGTGCTCATCACCGATTCAAAGATATAGAGATCCGCTAAGGTAAGTAGGGGAGGCAGGGGATACTTGAGACACTTTTTTTTTATTCGTTCATAGCAACTAGATGGGTGAATATTTTTGATCCATATTTTTATCACTTGTAGCTTATTATGTTAGCTAATATATTTCTTCATAACAAGGCAAATGGTTGCATACAGTAAGCTTGGGAAATAATTGAATCCATTGGTGCATTGTGTCTCATGTATCCCCAAGCTAGGGATACTTGAGACGGATACAGGGGATACTTGAGACAGAGTACTAGATCTATGTTTATGTGATATAGCTTTATTTATTGTTCCATAATAGCATAATAGGGTATGAGACATTGGTTAGGCAACATATTATGTTTATCGTAGAAACATTTCAACACATTTTGATTTTTTATTCGATGCTATAACCACTGAAATTGTCGGTAAAAAAAAAAAAACGGTTAGACGGCTGCCGATAAACCAATTTGAAGGTGCCTTGAGGATCTTTTTAACTTGCACAGCATCAATGATGCTAATGTCTTCTTCTTCAGGCCATTTGAAATGTTTCCCTTTTTTAATGCGACAGCTACGGAACTCCCACAAGTGTCCCACTTTCGTCTGTAAGACACCGACATACCACCGGATCTTGCCGTTAACAGTTGGGATTGCTAGCCCTACAATTACCCAGTTGCCTATGGAAAGCATTTTTAAGTCACAATCTTCCTGGAGAGTCATATCTTCATTCTCAGAATCCGAAAGCGGCTGACCGTCGTCAATGCTAGATGAATCACTTTCAATTTGAATTTTTTTGTTGCGTTTAATATAGGGATGACTTCGGGTCGAAAAATCCGGAACCGGATCCACCCGCGCCGGATCCGGTTCGAAAACCGGTTCCTACACATATTTTTCTTTCTCAATTTTCGTAAATTTGAATCTGCGCGGGCTAATTTCGATTGAAAACATGGGCGGGGCAATAATCGATTCGAATTTCGATAGGGGGCGGAGCCGTGTCCCAGACATTGTAGGAACTGCTTAGTGAGAAACAGTTGAACAAACAATAGCCTACAAGATTGTTTGCTTTCGTTTTCGTTCATAAAGTTTGGATTATGTGATCTTAAACGTGAAAAATAGAATTAGTATATGATTAAAATGTTATTAACAAGTTCTGCAATGTTATTATAACACAACACATGGGCCTAGGCTAAGCCTAGGTCAAAATTGTGACGCAACATTCATAGGGCCTAGGCCTAGGCCTAAGAATTTTGCAACCACGGGTGTTTCCGGCTCATTTATTCTCGTCTGTGCCTAGGCCCTTGGCAACTTTTAGGTTAAAAATAGAACCGGTTCCGAAAAAGGGGAAACCGGATCGTAATGGAACCGGTTCCGAACCGGTTTCCGGGTACCCGAAGTCATCCCTAGTTTAATATAATAGCATAGCCATAAACATATAGGCCTAGGCCTAGCCTAGGCATAACCCTAGGCCAAGAAATACTAAATAAATGTTATATTGAGTTTAACTGTGGTAAAATACCTCAACTTAAACAATAAAGTCATGTCTCAAGTATCCCCAAAAAATTTGTCTCAAGTATCCCCACTACACAATTTCCCAAAAATGTGGATGCATCATCATAACCTAACAAGTTGTACCTTGGAATGTTGACTGCAAAATGAAGCCTTTGGCATGCTTAACTTATTTCCACAAAGTAATTTTTACAAAACCCTAAATACCAAATATAGTTTGAAATCTACAAAAAGTGAAAATACTTACTTTTGTAGCTCCAAAACACAGTTTTGTTAATATCTTCCTTCCAAATTCAACCCAATGGCAGCAATTTTCTACAGTAGTGCATTTAAGCAGGTTTACCAACATTAAAAAAAATTAAAGTTTAAAAAATGCTGTTTTCTCAGCTTTTATAGCAAACGTCTCATGTATCCCTGTGTCTCAAGTATCCCCTACTTCCCCTATACCCATCTCAGGGAAAAGCTTTCGACAAGAATACCTCCTACCTACTCCTTTTAAGGTTCGCACGGCTCTTTTCTGTATAATGAAAATCTTTATGAAAACTTTCTTACAAGAGGAGCCCCATAGAAGGATTCCATATTCCGCCTATATTGTGCAAAACACCAGGACCAATAAGGGTTAGGCCTAGGCTTAAGTGAAAATTTTATTTGAGGTGCTGGCCCCCAAACCACGTCATCAGGATGAAGTTATTTCTCAAATTCATTATTCTTGATACATTCATGTAACACTCGCAGGTGTAGTTGATTTCCATACCATAGGCCTAGGATGAAGTTATGTTGGATAAAAAGTTAAAAATATATCTGAGGTGCAGGGCCTATCTTAAGCAGGACTTTTTAAGCCTAGGCCTATCCCACAGTCTACCTATCCCAGTGGCGGCCCGACCACACAAATTCGGGGTCATGGCCCCGCGAGAAATAGGTTGGTGGGTGGTCGTGTCGGGCCGGATGGGGGTGGGGGTTGAACGTACGTTGTGTGGACATAAGTAGGTCTATTAATCATTGAGTCTTTGCTGCATAAAAATGAGCTATATGATGAAAACTTCCCAAACAAGCCAATACCTGTATCAGATTGGAGAAGGGTTGACAGGTTGGGAAAGCAAAGAGAACATAAATCCCAGCCTGAAGGGCTGGGGGCGACAAAACTTTTCACCTGCTGATGACAACTGCAGCTAATTTAAAGTTGTTACCTTAATCCACGACGCGTTTCGTCCTTCTGGGACTCATCAGGCAGATGGTGGCCACTAAAAATCAGCTAACTACATGCAAACAAAACTCACAACACAAAACCAAACCTGTGGTAGGGCCACGCAAGAAGTAAATTCTGCAAGCATGTTGTCATCATCAGCAAGGTTACTTCACACACCATTCATACTGAGCCACACCGTCAGCACAACCAGTAAGGGGGCTTCCCTCACAACTCTAGTGCTCGGGAGACAAAACATCCATGACTCACCCTGGATTTGAACCAGGACCCTTGGCAACAAGAGAAAAGCTGCCCCTTCTGTTGCTTGGCCAGGGTGCCTCTTCATTCATACTTAAAAAAAAAATAAAAAAAAATATATATATAAAAATATAAAAAAATATATAAAAAATAAATAAATAAATAAATAAAAATAAAATAAAGAAAAAAGGGGTCAGAGATAGGAAAGGTGGAAAGTCACACAACAGCACAACCAGTGAGGGGGCTTCCCTCCTAGACTCTGGTGCTTGGGCGAGTTTGTTTGTTTGCATGTAGTTAGCTGATTTTTAGTGGCCACCATCTGCCTGATGAGTCCCAGAAGGACGAAACGCGTCGTGGATTAAGGTAACAACTTTAAATTAGCTGCAGTTGTCATCAGCAGGTGAAAAGTTTTGTCGCCCCCAGCCCTTCAGGCTGGGATTTATGTTCTCTTTGCTTTTCCAACCTGTCAACCCTTCTCCAATCTAAGTAGCCGATAGGCATTTTTCACACTAGAACCAATACCTGTATCAGATGGGAATGTAAAATTGTGATTGTTTTTAAATGCGCGCTCAAAAGATCGTGTCGTCTTGTGGACTCTGTGGTGGCTTTTGTATTTTCTACCTTTATAGGCTACCCTGTCAATAACTAGTAACATTTGTCACTTACCTAGCTAGAACATTAGGTTACCTAGTCACAAACAAAGAAAGTCGTGTAAAATATATATATCGGGATTCGAGAACGACCGAACAAGGCCACAACCCACCTGGGGCCGCGGTAAATGGGGGCTGGGCTGATCGTAAATAGCGAGAAATGAGGCTCCTTTGCGCTTCTTGTCGAACTTTTTCACAAGGGTTGACGCGCCCTTATAAGCTAAATAAACTGAAAAAGAACAAGGTCACCCAAACGCGCAGCCGATGACCATTGCTTTTAAAACCGCTTAACGTCATACTTCTCGTCGTACCATCAAGCCTTTAATATTTTTTCTGTAACCAGTGGTGGGTTTGAGGTAAGTGGTGGCCGGTGGGTATGCTTAGTTAGCCCCGGCATATCCAATGGCTCGCCTAAAAACATGTTTTAGGCCACTTATTTGTGTCAAATAGCAAAATTCACCTTTGGCGCCCCTGGGGGGCAAGCCGGGCATTTGTCCCCCTGGAATCCTCAATTCATCAATTTGTATTAATATATTAATTAGAGACTAATAATATAACAGTTGCAGAATTCGTTTTTGTTGTCTGAATGCGATTTTTTATTTTTTTTAAAATTATTATTATTATTATTAGGCCTATTATTATTATTATTATTATTATTATTATTATTATTATTATTATTATTATTATTAATTATTATTAGTATTATTTATTTATTTATCCAAAAATAGAATACAAAATATTCCAGAAAACATTGGATACAATAAAGAACAATCATTCATACACACAACATACAGACAATACAACAACCGTTTTGTACACAAAAGTCGTTACACAAAGGTACCAATCAGATAAAATATCCAATATCTGAAACGACAGCCACAGCTTGTGTTATATGTTATAAAATATTACGGCATTTTGTCTTTATAGGCCTAGATAAAACATTGTCATTAAAATCATCAATTATAGAAATCTGAGAACTAGGCTATTGCAAAGGTTTACAGTACGTGGTATGAATGAAAACTTAAAAATGTCCAATCTAGGAATGGGTGAATGAAATGGAACTGTATTTCTTGAGCGTCTAACAGGTACATTTAATGATATTGTTTCAAGTAAGTCGGGGCAATCGAGGTCATAAGATAACAATTTTTTAAAAGTTACTATGTCAATCATTTTACGCCTTGCTTCAAGAGTAAGTAATTTGGCTTCTTTACATATATTGGTATAATGTTCTCTATGATAGACCACGCCATTTCTTGAGCAGCACCACTTTACAAACCCAGTGGCAATTTTAAGTCTAGGCGCGCGCCTAGGGCCCCTTGATCTAGGGGGCCCCCAAATAAATATATTTCCATATTGTTTTTCTGTGCTAGTCACTGCCAATATACTTTCTTGGGTATTATTTCATTTAGTTACTTAATATTATCATCTTCGACCAATTAATCGCTTTGGTAAAATGTAGATGCATTGTAATATGTACATATTCTTATTTCTTAATTTGTCTTCAGTGTATGTGTTTGTGAAAGTTAATATTCTGCATCTGGGACGCAACAATAACACCTAGTAGCCTAGAGATAATCAATGTTCGATTTTTTATTGTTATTAAAGCAATAGGCTTTTAAGTATACTAGGAAGCTTCGCAAATGCTTTTTCAGGCGCGTTGTTGGATGAGCATAATTTTTTTAAGTGATAAAAGTGTACAATTGCATTTTTATAAGAAATAATTTTTCGATTACGCACAAATTTCACACAAATATATAAATTCATAAAATTAAGATAAGCTGCGAAAAAATCATTGCAATCGGCAAGCATGTAAGGTGTTATAAGTCAAAGAAATTTTAAAAATAAAAAACAATCGTAAAATTGCGATTATCATGAGAAATAATTTTTTTGATTGCTCTCAAATTTCACACGAATATATAAACTCATAAAATTAAGGTTCTGTAAAAAAAACATTACAATCGGATAAAGCATGTAGAAGTTTACAAGTCAAAATTTATATAAAAAAAACGTAAAATTGCGATTTTCACTAGAAATAATTTTTTTCATTAACATTTTAAAGACACAGTTGACAGGAATATATTAATTCATGAAATAAAGGTTCTGTGAAAAAAATCATAACAATCGGATAAAGCATGTAGGAAGAAAAAAATCGTAAAATTGCAATTTTCATGAGAAATTATTTTTCGATTGTTCTCAAAAACGTGGCAGTTCTAAGTTCAGAGATTTCGAAGGCCTCCACAAAATTTCATTGCAATTGGAGTATTGGCTTAGCCGGAATCAACAGACACACAAAAATACAACAGAAAAAAAACATTCCGGATTTTTTTCTCCAGTGTAGTTAAATGGAAGCTTCACTACGCTCATCTAATTATTATAGTTGTATGAAATTTATATCTTAGGGTGCCTGAAACTCGTTAAAATGCTCCAAACACACTCTATGAATCGAAAAATTTTCCCGGGGCTGTGCGCCCCGGGCCCGCATTGGCTGGGGGGCTAACCCCCCAGACCCCCCATTCATACGTTTGGGCCCCGTAATTCCTCGCGCCTAGGGCCCCAAATAACGTAAACGCGCCTCTGTACAAACCTCTTTGCAAACGCTCAAGATTATGAATCTTAGTAGTGTGGTGAGGTGACCAAACAACAGTGGCATAATCAAGAATGGGTAAAACAATGCTAATATATAGTCTACAGATAACAGGGTTTGAGAAGTCCCTATCACAAGTACGTTTCAAAAATCCAAGATTTTTAAATGCACGCTTCAAAACGTTATCAATATGAGCACTAAAATTAAGATCCTGACTCATCAAAACACCCAAATCACCCAATTTGTCAACTCTTTTAAGAATGACGTCGCCCATAGTGTAGTCAAAGGTTGTAACTACCTTTTTATTGGTGAATGAAATTATCTGACACTTAAGAGGATTTAGGTCAAGCTTCCACTTCTTACACCATTCAACTAAGCTATTAAAATCCAGCTGCAACAACAAACAATCTGCCAAATTTCTTATTACATAAAACAACTTCAGGTCATCTGCATACATCAAGGATGATGCATGACAAAAACACAAAGGCAGATCACTAACAAATATATTAAATAATAAAGGGCCCAATATCGACCCTTGTGGCACACCAGATGTAACACCCGAAGGGGCCGACGCCACTCCGTCTATCACAACAGATTGTGTACGGCCATGAAGGTAACTTGTTATTATGTTCAGAAGGTTTCCGGTCACACCAAGGCATTTAAGTTTATGGATTAAAAGTGTATGGCTAACACAATCAAAGGCCTTAGAAAAATCAGTGTAGAGGCCTACTGTATATTGCATCTGTTTGAAGACGATTGTCAAAATTGCGTGCCAATTTGTCTACAAAAGAAGTCAAATTAGTTACAGTAGAATGCTTCGGGATAAAACCATGCTGACTTGTGGGAATGTGTTTTTTAACAAAATGCAATAAATGTTCATGAACGAATCTCTCAAACACTTTTGAAAAAATAGGGAGTAACGATATGGGCCGGTAGTTATTAGCCTGCTCTTTGTCACCACTTTTGTGCACTGGTGTTACGAGCGCATGTTTCCAGCGATCCGGGAAATTGCCTTCTGATATGATACGATTATAAATGCATGTGAGTGGCGGCGCTAGTTCATCTGCGCAATCTTTTATTATTGAAACTGGTATGTTATCTGTGCCGGGTGATTTGCCAGTCTCTAGATTGCGAAGCTTCCTAGTGACGTCACACAGAGATACAGAAAAACCGGAAATCGAGTCTGATGTTACTTGTTGCTGAATAAAGGAATCGGTAAATGGTCATCTTTTGGCTTGAAAACATGAATTCATTCTCATGAAAATCGCAATTTTACGATATTTTTTGATTTTTTAAAAAATTTCTTCGACTTATAACACCTACATGCTTTATCCGATTTTAATGATTTTTTCACAGAACCATAATTTTATGAATTAAGATATTCTTGTGAAATTTGAGCACAATCAAAAAATTATTTCTTATGAAAAACGAAATTTTAAGAGTTTTTTCTTTTTTAAAACAATTCTTTGACTTGTAACACCTACATGCTTTATCCGATTGTAATGAATTTTTCACAGAACCTTAATTTTATGAATTAATATATTCGTATGAAATTTGAGGGCAATCAAATAATTATTTCTTATGAAAATCGCAATTTTACGATTTTTTTCTTTTTAAAAATATGATTAATTAAAAAAATTAAAAATTAAAGTTTATTTTTTATTTAATTTAAATTAAATTTAAAAAATCTTCAACTTAGTAATGATTTTTTCACAGAACAACAGAAAATCCGCATTTAACACATGGCTCAATGCACCAATTACGCTCATCCAACAACGCGGCGGGACTTAAGCATTTTCCTAGTTCAAAAAAATTGTGATTTAATGAAAGGTAGAAAATTTATGCCTATTGTTCTAGTCCAAACATATACCGTAGGCTATACCATAGGCTACCACAATATTTGTTTTTTACCTACAGACCTATCCCTGACAGCTAATGTGGCCCAAAGTTTCAATCAGATTCTTTTAAATGGTGTTTTTATGAAAGAATGGACAATTTTTCATCTATCCCAGTTATTTGCATCTTTATTTTGTTCATCCAAAAATTTGTCCTTACTTTGGGCAGCTTTGGGCAGCTATGGGGCCCAACGTTAAATTCAAATGTTTTGAAAATTCTATTGGTAGGCCTACGTGAAAGATTTAAGGCAATTTCTAATAGGTCCATGAAATAAACCAATCTTTTCACAATTTGCACTGTTCTTTTATTTATTAACACAAAGTCGACAGCCTTGGGGCCCAAAGTAACCATAAGATTTTTTAAAGATAGTGTTTTTATGAAAGAGCAAAAAATGTCCAATAGACTTACCATACCAAAGGAAAAACTCTCATCTCAAATTTGAAAATCTATATAGGCCTAATTTGGACTTTTCCCAACTTTGGACAGGCCAGGAACCTAGAGTTACTGTCCGATTTTTTCAAAGTGGTGTTTTTTGTGAAAATGCTGCAAATTTTCAATTTTTTCTATTTCCGTTTACACCGTTCTTCTGCTTGTTCTAGCAATTTTTATTTTTCAAAACTTTGGGAAGCCCTTCCGCCCAAAGTTACTGTCAATTTTTTAAGGAAAATTTTAAAAGAAAGAGCGGAAAATTTCTGATTTTCCCCCTAAAGAAAAAATTAGTAACACAATTTGTGCTAGGCCCCTATCCTACCATATATCGAGCTAAGATCAAGCCCTCACTAAAATACACCGATTTCATTCAGGAAATTATGACCGGATGATTAAATCATGATATTCTCAGCTTCGTCCCCCCCCTGAGATTTTTCAGGGGTGGCTCTAGACCCCGAGCCCCCCCATAGTCGGCACCTATGTGGGTTGGTGTGAATGCATTCTAATGTCGCATGCGCACAGTACGGCGCCCACATGCTCAAATCACGTCTTGTAATCGTCGTAGGCCTACATAATTTAATTAGGTCTAGGCATAGGCCTACCGTCTTTGAAACAACGCAAAGTTAATCCTCATGGAAACATGTAGGCCTCACTTATATTGGGTAAACTCATTTTAACAAAGTTTGTACCCTTCATGATTTACGCCGCTAAACGATCAAACACTTCTGGCACTCCCAACTTCCATGTTCAGCTTGTTCCATTCTCTTATCAATCACAATCTGTTAAAAAAGTCAACCTAGGCCCTACCCACATCCCACATCACTTCCTTTGAAGTTTGTGAGAATGGTGGGCATATATTCCTTCCCTTGTAGCACTTATCTTCGATTTTACTACCGATACGTACCGGTACTTCCCTGATAGTTACGGAAACCCACAAGAACTATTGACGTAGGCCTAGGGCCTAGGAATAGGGTGGCCATAAGTCCAGGACATATTCTATGATGAAGTTTCACTTCGTATTTTGTATTCAAAATCGCTAATGCTGATCATGATTTTTGTTGCTTACGTCTCTATTAATGCAATCTTGCTGTTTGAGACGATAGACAACAGGCCTCTAGAGTAGCTAATGTGCGTACTGGATCTCATAGTTTGATTCTTTATTAGACAGTTCAGTTCAGTTTATTTAGCAGTTTCATTACATGGCATACATTTGTTACATTTTATCTATATAACAGCCATAATACATTACCTATTATGCCTATTATGAATGACCTATTATGTTAAATTTGTTTTGTAGTAGGCCTACATAGGCCTACTATTGTTATTTTGTATCATTAGTTGCTATGTAGGCCTACTATAAGCCTGGACGCGGGACACAACACCTGACATCGGGACATCTGGTTGTGCTAAGAGTATGAGGTCCAGGCTTCACATCCTGCTAAGAGGCACATAATAAATTCCAAGGTTAGCTTGGTTTGCATTTAATGTCCCTTTCTGAAAATCAGTTGTGTGACTTGAGTGGGTTGATTCTAAAATGAATTTATTTTATTTTGTTTATTTATTTATATAGACCCCTAATAATATTGTAATTTAATGTTGTTAAAAAATATTCTTGCTAGAGGAATTTCAGCCATGTTTACTGAAAAACCTTGCTGTTAATTTTTGGCTTTATATATTGTATTTTTGGTTTATATTTTGACTAAAAATTGTACTACATTCAAATATATATTCATTGTTTACAAATGGTGAAACAAAACTACAAAAAGCTTAGAGGTCTCGATACACCAAAAACGCTTTTCCATCAACGTGGCTGAAGCAAATACTAACACCATGTAGCATTTTGGAAGTAAAATTGATGTGTTTGCTATGTTCATCCAAAAATCACATTTTTGCTTCTTACAAATTGCTTATGAGTTGTCCTCCTTCAGCCACCCCCCCCCTCGGCCAACCTTAGGTTTCCTGGTTCCTATGCCACTGTGAATGTAGATCGTTTGTAGCAAGTTGTTATTTCGTGGAATAAGCTGCATTATAGAATTATTTACTGTAACATGAATGAAGATGATGACACTGCATTTTGAATACCTAATCAAAATCTATTGTTGCATTTAACCATTACATACAATTTCCCAAGCTTAATCATGCATTCCACATGTCACATGGAATATGAAAAAGGCTTACTGACGCAGTTAGTAGTTCATAGTGTGTCAGAATTCATCAGTTAGCAACCAGGCAATAGGATATGAGTGAGCAATTGCTTCTATCCCTCCTCCCATAATAATATTAATGATAATAATAATAATAATAATAATAATAATAATAATAATAATAATAATAATAATAATAATAATAATAATAATAATAATAATAATAATAATAATAATAATAATAATAATAATAATAATAGTAATAATAATAATAATAATGATAATAATATAATAGGCCGTGTGCCTAAGCGGTAGGCTAACTTTAAATGTAGGCCTACCGTATTGATTGCTCTTGGCAGAAAACTAATTTTGTTATTGATTGTTTAAATTGTTGGATGGGTAAATTAAAAATTCGAAGGTCAATGAGGTACGGTACCTAGCCTGGGTTTTAATTAAATTTAGAAAATCTTAATTTTGACTAGGCTCTAATTTATGCTACATCATATTGTGAGTTTTAAAGCTGTTAGACCTAGGCCTATATTAAGTCTATCATTGCTTAGTTTTTGTGACCAGGGCTACCTACCATGTTGTTTTGTTTGCATTTGTTTCTCATGACTTGATATTAAATGGGCTATTACTCCCAAAAATGATTTTTTTTACCACATTATCTAGACTCTTGTATAATACTACACTAAAATGGCAGTAAAATTATATCTTTTAGGCATTCCTGGGACTTAACACAATTTTTTTTAAACTTTTTGATCCCAAAATTTGTGTTTAAGTGAAATTTTTAAATTGACTCTAACATGCTTATTTTGTGTTTCACATAGATACAAAAGCATCATAACAATCTTAAATTGTCAATTAGAATATTGTTCTTGAAACTGTGCACAAATATACACTCAAACACAACAAATATGCATTCTGAAATTACACCCATTGGTAATCGGCATATTTTTACTGAACCACCTACAGAAATTACAGAAACAAAACATAGGGATTTACAGAAACGGTTGTCGAGTACACCAATGATGAGCAATATTTTTTTGACCAAAATTCTCTTCGGTCACGGGGCATAAAGATCATTCCCTTGTTATTTTTTATGAGCAATTTTTACCAATGGGACCTAGCTTGAAAATAACCATGTTTGTCAATTTGTTTTTCACGTAGGCCTAAGGATGGGCCCAATATTTTTTCTGGTACGGTAGCCTAAATGTTTTTTTTTAGTTTAGCTGGTGAATTCCCCCCGTAATAAAACACCCTCATGCCACTCTTCATTGTATGTAGGACAAACCTAGCTAGCTGAGATTGTCATTAGCTGGTTGAGATACATGTCTCACATGCAACTCATGTTTTGCCCGGTTGAAACTGGAATATCAGCTTTCTAGTCACAATTAATAGTGATGTGTTTTTATTGCCGTACCCCTGAGCATTCCATTGCAATCCCACAACAAGATACAGGTCAGGTTTGAATCAACCTGAGTGTGACCACTGACCAGTGTGTCTTAGATCTATGAATGTGAAGAGTGTTGGTAGTACCCCATTGAGAGAGTGATATTGCTGATGGACAATAGAAACATTGAACAAAGGGGGATCAGAAGATACATTCATTACCGGGTACTAGGGTTGCATAATGTCAATTGACTAAAAGATTTTTAACATGTGTAGGCCTATATTGCTTTAAAAATTAAAAATATTTTTATTTTTATTTATTTATTTTATTTGTTAAGTAAACAATAACATTTCTTTCTTTCTTTCTTTCTTTCTTAATTAATGTTTATTTAAGTAACATGTTATTTTAATTATTATTTATTATGTAGGCCTAGTTATATTGGGATTTATATTAGACAAATAAAATATACGTAGTTAGTTTCTGGAGAAGCTGAAGCTGGATCAGAGGAAGGGACTGATGACGGCATCGACGATGATGATGATGATAATATGCCACTTAGTTGGATGAGCGTAGCGAGCGAAGCGAAGATTCCATTTCACTACACTGGAGAAAAAAATCCGGAATGTTTTTTTTTTTCTTTCTTTCTTTCTTTCTTTTTTTTGTATTTTTGTGTGTCTGTGAACACGATTCCGGCTAAACCAATACTCCAATTGCGATGAAATTTTATGGAGGTCTATGAAATCTCTGAACGAAGAACTGCACGGGGGGAAAAATTGATCGAAAAATTATTTCTCATGAAAATCGCAATTTTACGATTTTTTTCGATTTAAAAAAAATTCTTCGGCTTATAACATCTACATGCTTTATCCGATTGTAATGATTTTTTGACAGAACCTTAATTTTATGAATTAATATATTCGTGTGAAATTTGAGCACAATCGAAAAATTATTTTTTATGAAAATCACAATTTTACGATTTTTTTCAATTTTTAACATTTCTTCGACGAATAAAACCTACATGCTTTATCCGATTGTAATGATTTTTTTACAGAACTTGAATTTTATGAATTAATATATTCGTGTGAAATTTGAGCGTAATCGAAAAATTATCTATTAAAAAAGTCGCAATTTTACGCTTTTTTCGTTTAAAAAAAATTACGCTCATCCAACAACGCGGCGGGACTTAAGCGTTTTCCTAGTATGCTTTTAACAAGCATTTGAATAAAATAAAGCTTTTGTCACCACAACAAAAATTCATTTTCTAATTTATCTAATCAAATTTAGTTTATGATTTTTACATTTGACCGTCAATTGACCAAATTTGAAATTGATTTGATTTGTCAAATCCCATCCATACCGGGTAGGGTACTTTGTAATTGGCCCAACACACCATGACAGTGTCAGGCATAGAAATGACTTTGCCACTATAGCCTGACATTAGTGCTTCTGGTTATGTGTATTGTATTAGTTGGTTTTCACTTGTGGGAAGTACGAGGTGCATTGTATAGACTTCATCATAATTATTTATAATGTAAGATTAGATAGCATTTTCTCATAGTAATAAAATAAAAAGCTGTACAGTTAATATATTTACATACCTACCTTAACTTGCTTCTAATGATAATCTAAACCTGGCTTGGCACTTGTTCAACTTGTAAAGACTAGTGCCAGGTCCACACGATTATGTAATGCAACATTACGCTTATTAGTTGCTCCAGTGGCCAAGGATGTAGTTTTCAGCTTTGAAATAATACGGGAAACGCAATGTTTCCATCAAGCTATAGGCCTAGGCATAGCAACTTCTGTCTGAATACACGTGGTTTCTTGCCTGTTCTTGGATGAATACACCACACTTATCCAGAGATCTTGAATAGATTTGTGTAACAGTAATTGGATGAGCAAAGCAAAGACTTCAATTTCACTGACCCCCAAAAAATTTAGCTCGGGCGTTTTTTTTTCTTTTTTTTTTCTGTCTGTTAGCTCTCTACCAGGCAAACGGCATATCCGATCTTGATGAAAATTGGAGGGGACCTTCGAAATACCTAAACTTAGAGGTGAATTGTTTTTGGGTACAATCGAAGAAATATTTCTCATGAATATCGTACTTTTACGATTTTTTTCCCCCGATTTTTAGTGCGATATTTTCGTGCCATTTGGGTCGATTCTGACCAAACAGGTGGGGCTACAATGTTCATACTATACATGGACATTAAGGTTATGGTGATGTAGGCCTAGTATCTTTTGAAAGAAAAAGTTGATAGTTAGCCAGAATCCATAGAAATAAAGCTTTTAATATAAGTTTTTTACGGTAAATAATAACAATTGACAAGTAACAATAGAAACTTGACAACAATCACCTACAATGCGTAGGCAGCAAAGCAAAGCACTTGCAAAAGTAAAGATATCCCACGCAAACTAAAAACTTAAAAAAAGCTCATCCATCAACGCAACTAAAAAAAGCGTTTGCGAAGCTTCCTAGTGGAATTCATAGCATCTCCTGCATGATTTACTACTGTAACCTATAAACAAAAATCAATATAGTCCCCACCTAAATAAACGTAGTAGTAGGCCTAAGTAAAAAATATTGGTTGCAGAACGCACAACAGTGTGAATGAGCCTTAGGTTCATTCACAACAGTGTGAATGAGCCTTAGGTTCGCTTTCTACAACCTTTTTATAATTGGAATGAAAATGTATATTTTGAAGAATACACAGAATACCTACAGAGCCTTGACTACAGAGAGGATGCGATTTAAGCTCACCACTTCTTCTCGCAACTCTGTGGAAAGTGGTCACAGACGGACGACCGGAATGCTCCACTCCTGCTGAACAACAAAGAAGCGACCTCGATCAAGCAAAAGGCTGAGTTTTTCTGCCGACATTTTCACTCTATCAGCACCCCTGCTGGAAAAAAGAAGTTTCTGGTAGAGAAGCCCAGATACAAAGAGTTGGACGACCCCTACAACAGACTTTTCAGCGACGAGGAGTTGCATCTAGCAATCCATATGCTGGACAAGAAGAAGGCTCCTGGAGAGGACGGAATACACGCCGAGCTTCTTCAGCACTCTGGTCCATTCTTCAGGGAACAGTTTCTTTATCTTGTAAACAAATCTTGGGTAGACCAAGTGCCTCAGAGCTGGAAGATGGGAGTCATCACACCCATCCTGAAAAAGGACAAGGACGCGAATCAAACGAGCAGTTATCGCCCAATTGCCCTCACGAGTGCACTTGCAAAAACAGCAGAGCGTATGGTAAACCACCGACTGGAAACTTACCTGGAAGAAAACAACATCATCAGCATAGATCAGGCTGGCTACAGGAAAAACAGATCGACAGTGGACCAGGTGGCATACATTGCTCAACATGCCAAGGAAGGCTTCACCAGACAAGAGACCACAGTGGCTGTGTCCATTGATTTGTCTGCAGCTTTCGACGTCACTGATCGAACCCACGCCATAAAAGAGATGCAGAAGAGCAAAATACCAAACAACCTCATCAAATGGCTGCATGACTTCATCAATCACAGAAGAATAAAAGTCGCCTACAAGGGTGTGAAAAGCGGTACAAGATACATCTCTGCCGGTGTGGCACAAGGCACCATCACCGCCCCAACTATATTCAAAATTGCAGTCAACGGAGGAATTAAGCTGGTCAAGATCCTGCCAGGAATCTATATCAATGTCTACGCTGACGACTTCTTTGTCTATGTCACAGGCAAGAACCTCGGCGGCCTGCAGATAATGCTCTCCACCGCATTAAGTATGTTGGTTGGCTGGCTTGCATCCCGTCGCTTCATGGTGAACCCTAACAAATCGTGTTACACGGTCTTCACTTTCAAACACGAAGACCCCACCCTCGAGCTGTACATCGGGGGACAGCAGCTCAAAAAAGAGGAGCACGTCACCTACCTCGGAGCCATCCTCGACAAGAAGCTCACCGGCTAGGCCCATTTCGAGAAAACTGCTGAGATGGCTAAAAAGAGGCTGCGTCTGATGCAACGTGCGGCGGGAGTATCCTGGGGAGCCAGGATTGACACACTGGTTCTCACCTACAAGACCTATGTGCGTCCGGTCCTTGAGTACGGAGCAGAAGTTTTTGTCACCTCGGCGCAGCATAACCTTGATATACTCGGCAAAATCCAGAATCAGGCCCTTCGACTAGCCAGCGGTGCAGTAAAGACAACACCGGTGGCGGCAATGGAAGCCTACTGTAAAGTAGAGCCCCTAATACAGAGACTAGAGCAGAAAGCCATCATACTGCATGAAAAACTGGCAAAAATTGACACATCTTGGCTAGCCTTTCCAACGGCGAGCGCAGCAGGACACACAAATTTTGCCCAAAAGACAACACTCCTAAAAACGGAGCACTGTCCGGACCTGCTACACCATCCTCGACAAAAGCTTGCCAGCCCAGCCTAGATGTCAATAGCCTTCCAAACTCAACTATCAAAATTGACTTCAATCTTCAAGTGGAAGGTATGGGCAAGAAGGAGGAAAAAAGCCAGTCCGAGCTGAAAGTGCTTATCGAAGCGCATCTGAAGAAGCACTACCCAATATCCGAATGGGTGCATGTCTTTACGGACGGCTCCCGAAACAGCTCGGGGAGGAATACTGGCTTTGGCTTCCATTGCATCTTCTTTGAAGAGGTGCACCCGATGGCACCAGGCTCGAGCATTTTTGATGCAGAAATAAATGCCATCTCCAGAGCAGCAGAGAAAATTGCAGAAACACCAACCTTTCCACTCAAAAAGACAAAATTTGTCATCTCTGACAGCAAGGCCGCCATCAAGAAGATCTGTCAGATGGAAAAATGTGAAGAAGCCTCCCTGTCTCTTAAAAAGAGTTTAATAAAAAATGTGATGCATGGAAAAGTGCTTAAAATTCAATGGGTGCCCAGCCACTGCAACATCCTGGGCAACGAGAAGGCTGACGCGCTAGCCAAGTTGGGCTCAAAGAAGTCTGCCCCTGACACGGCGAATATCTCCTACAACTCTGCCAAAAACCTTGCCAAGGAGGGCCTCAAGACATCCTATGGAAGACTTCAAGAGGCCAAGATGTATCACAAACCATGGCGGGACGAGGTCCTCAAAGGGCCAGACAAATCCTGGACAAGAAAGGTGGCAACAGCGCAGTTCCGGCTGGCCACAGGACATGACGTCCTGCAGCACCACCTGAGTCGATTTCAAATCACAAAGGAACCAGCAACTTGCAAACTATGTACATCGGGTTTTCAGGACAGAGCGCACCTCTTCAGCTGCGCCACACTTAAATCTGACATGACGCCCTGCCAAATGACCTGAGCGGGCCAGAGAAGGAAGCACATATTTACTGGATAGCCAGGAAGAAAAATGATTGAAAAATCAAGCTTTCGGCATAGTAAAAAAAAAAAAATTGATTTTGATTATGAATAAAGAAATAATAACTAGGAAAACGCTTAAGTCCCGCCGCGTTGTTGGATGAGCGTAATTGGTGCATTGAGCTGCCATGTGTTATGCGGATTTACTGTTGTTCTGTGAAAAAATCATTACTAAGTTGAAGATATTTTTAAAATTAAATTAAATTTAATAAAAAATTATTTAATTTTAAAAAATTAACTTAATTTTAATTTTTTTTTAATTAATCGTAATTTTAAAAAAGGAAAAAATAGTAATATTTGAAATTTTCATAAAAAATATTATCTTCGAATTTGCGCAACAAAACTTTTAAACAATATATTAATTTCATAAAATTAAGGTTCTGTAAAAAAATCATTAAATCGGATAAAGCATGTAGGTGTTTATAAGCTGGAGAAATTTTAAAAAATTGAAAAAAGTCGGAAAATTGCGATGTTCGTAAAAAATACTTTTTTGATAACGCTCAAATTTTACACGAATATATCAATTCATAAAATTAGGTTCTGTGAAAAATCATTACAATCGGACAAAGCATGTAGGTGTTGTAAGTCGAAGAAATTTTTTAAAAATCGAACAAAAACGTAAAATTGAGATTTTCATGAATTTTTTTTTTCGATTGTGCTCAAAAACGTGGCAGTTCTAAGTTCAGAGATTTCAAAGACGTCCATAAAATTTCATCGCAATCGGAGTATCGGTTTAGCCGGAATCGTGCTAACAAACAGACAAAAATACAAAAAAAAAAAAAAAAAAAAAAACATTCCGGATTTTTTTCTCCAGTGTAGTGAAATGGAATCTTCGCTCGCTCGCTACGCTCGCTACGCTCATCCAATAAATAATATTAATAATAATAATGTGTGAACATCCTCGTTTATGTGGGATAAAAAAAAAGAAAACGGGATCGAACCGAAATCATTTTTATTTCGGTTCGGTTTTCGGTACAACATTATTTTTTCGGTTCGGTTCAACCTTTCTAAAAATAACGGTTTGGTTTGAACCGGTTTGAACAGTTTTAAACCGGTTTGAACCAGTTTATTTTATTTTACATTTTATAAGGCAAAATATCAATAAAAGTATCATTTTTTTGAAAGTTGAATACGTTTGTAGGGATATTTACTAACATTAATTACCGATAAATGCCCACATATTCTATCAATTCCCAACATATATATGCCCAAAGCCCAAAACCTGACTCAAAGTTCACATTCCACAATGTTCCTCAGTCCTCACTCCTCTGTCCAAATCAGGTCTGTGTCTGTTGAGGCCGATATGAGAGACTGGGATAATGAACATTACGGGACTAAGGCAATCAATGGGAGCGGTGACGGGGAGTGTCGTCTATTTACATTTAGCCTTACTACACAAAATAAAGTGACCTTAATTTGATTTCCACGGTTAACAACAACATTCTGAAGTCGGCGTTTATGAAAGGAGTGGTAGGCAGGTGTCTTTGGACTTATGAAAAGAAGGTATGAGCCGGACTTGTGAAAGGGAAAATCGAACTTTTTTTGCTTTTTCCAATTTTCGCGATTTGGCAATTTTTAGACTTTGTGACTGAAACTGCCCCCTGAACCGAAATTAACCGAAAACCCCCCGAAATAAACCGAAATAAGAAATTCGATTACGGTTCGGTTTTCGGTTCAGGAAAAATATTGTTTTTTTTCGGTTTCCGGTTTTCGGTTCGTACCGGTTCGATGCCTTGTAAAAAACTAAAATCTGCTGCATTAGTTCAACTACCACTCTGTTAAAACATGAAAATATTAACAGACAATGTTGTTGGCTATTTCAAGGAAGAAGTGGGAAATAAAAACCAAGTGTTCCTCAGGGCAATGTTTGAATTGTATAATTGAGTATGGATGGACCCAGTCACTATACACCCGAAGGAATGTGGGCCTAGTTTATACAAAACAAAATATTTTTCTATACTTGTTTCCTATAACTAGATAAACTTAAACTAATTGTTGCTATTTTCTCTTTGAAGATCATTCACATTCACATCTTGCTCAACACTTGAGGTAGGCCTACGCTTTGTTAGTTACTGCGCTTTAGGGGCAAACTTTTAGAGTTAAGCCACTCGGTTTGCTGAAATGATGTCACTGGGAGATCAAATTATTGGGCTCTGAACTACTACTTTTTCACGCTCGTAGTGCCACGTTAGTACTTGGCCAGGTCTAGATGATCCACACGACCGTACCCAAAGAACTCTGGGGTATGTTGATGATTCATAGCGGTAAGGGCTGGTACTACGGTGGCGCGACCTGCAAAGCTTTGGGTGCATAGCTCATTAGCTCCCTGCGAGCTGACACTGACAATGTCAAATCTTTCAATGCCCAAATAATGACCAACCAGGGATCAATATGTAACATGTGGATCACTGGTTGGCCGCAATTCTCTTGTGTATGACACCCAAATCGACAAGGCTAGTTTCAATTTCAAAGAGCATACAATTTAATATACATGTGCTTTGTTGCTAGAGCAGCTCCAAGGTCACCATTTACTTATGAATATGTCATTGATTGATTGATTGTATATTGCTCAACGTCTCATATTTATGCACTTTGGCTAATCGAGACGATGAGTGGTGATAGATGAGGATGAAGTATGAACAGAAAGGAGGAGGGGAAACCCGGTACCGGCACGTAGCCTACTCCTTTCGAAAAGTACCAAGGGGACCAACGGCTTAACGTCCCATCTGAAAGGACGGTGTAACTTTGACAGTCATAAAGGTTCCTCCACTAACCCGGACTGCCGAGCAGACGTCGAGGAGAACGAAGCTAGCTCTCGAACCCTCCATCTGCTCTAACCAGCAATATATGTGAGTTTCAGGGTAGAGCGGTCCCCCACTCTACCCGTGACCATGCCCATTTCTGCTTAACTTCGGTGTTCGATTGGAATTTGATGGGTCGTCGTCGGAGATCTTTCCCCTTCCCTTTGACTACTTCCCCGACGGCGACGACAATGACAACACGGACGGATGATGACACAGACGGAGACGACCACGACGTGGGGGAACCCCTGCCCTCCCCATACGCTTGTGGCTGGTTCTGACCAGCACAGGCCTGTCCACCCCTTGTCCCCCCGCGTCATCCCTTACGTCCCTCCCTTCGTCTCGATTAGCCAAGTTGCATAAATATGAGACGTAAAGCAATATCCAATCAAAAAATCGGTGTTCGAGTGGGAGCCGGTTAAACGATCTCGGCTAAATTGCTGGCTCCATATTTTCCTAATAGTTTTCATAACGTTTTTGCCTACTAGGGATGTCATGTTGTATAACTGTACTTTAATGTCCTTACAGATTTACTTTCACACCAACTAGGATGCCGTGCCCATTCTTGACTCGATTATCAGTGTCGTACGTTCGAAACTATGGAAACAATCTAATGAAGATGTACAGCCAGCAGTGTCCGGTTGTATCACGCTTTGCCGGAACTCTCACCAATGCAGAATCCATTGAGCCAGGTAAGACCGTCGCAGAAGGCATAAAATGTTTGTTAGTCGAGGAAAACAAGTTTTTAATATCGGTGTGTTCACTTTAGAGCCCGTCAACTTGAAAACGTGTCCGTTTGCGGCAGAGGTTGAACCCGTGGTGACTCCGCGCAAGGCCATGCAGGATGATATCCACTTGATTTCTACACCTGAACTTGGTAAGTCGCGCAGGATAACTAGAGTAGCGAATAAGCTTTGCTTTTTCTTTTTTTTTCTTCTAATGCTTGATTGCCCAATGAGAAGGCTAATGACGTGTTCGAGGGTAGCGTCCCTGTGCCGAAGTTTTCCGAAGACGGCTTGGCTTTGGTCCCGAACCTCGGTACTAAGTGCCCAATCATCCTTTTCATGGTCAAATGAGTCCAAAAAAATTTGATGTTATTGATAATTTCGATAGTTAGTCACAATCACGTACCTTGAGTATTATGATAATCTCCCCAAAATCTCTGCATACTTTGCTCGATACTGTTCAATCACTCGATCTCTCTTCCCTGCGCCTCATGGTTGCGTCTCTCAAAATATCACCTCAAACTCGATTTTTTCACTCTAATGTCCTGGTTCTTTCAAAATTTACTGATTTGCCTCGTCGGCTACTCTTGATACATACATATATAATCGTCACCTCTACTATTGAATCTGACTTTCCCTACCTCGTGGCAAAACTTTGCTTCTTCTCTTCTCTTCGACCTCGCTTTCGCGGTTTTGCTCTCTCTTGTATTTTTTCTCCTTTTACTATTGCGCACTTATCTCTTACGTAATCTCGTTTGACTTCACTCTCTTGAAACTTTAACGCAAAACGCTTTTACTCTCCGCGGATTCTACCGCCTAACGTTCTCAACCAAGGCCTCCCTGGACCTACCGAAACACGCAACCGCCCACTTCAACACACTAGCAACTTCTGAATTCTCATTGTGATTTTTACTACCACTTGGCATAAAAAAGTGACACACACATCCGGTTCTCTTTCTCGGCCAATCGCTGACCTAGGACCGGTCACCATCTTGCCAAAACTCCACACTTGTTGGCAGTGGCAAAGCGTGGTCTTGAAGTTAGGGTAGACAAAAATAATACTAGAGCTGAGAGCAAATATGATATATAAAGTTTAATCTTTGATTATATTGTTTTTAATATTTCGTAATATAATCAAAAACGTTCGGGGGGGGGGGACAGTAGAGGGACAATGCATGATATGTCTATGCCTATCTCATTCAGTCCGAGTGGAAAGACTCTTAGTAAAATATCAATAGTGTACATTTTGGTAAGACATTACATTTAACACTCACAGTAAATAAAAGTATAAAATTATTTATGCCATGGACATAACATATTATCATACTTTCCCTTATCAAACGACCGGTCAACTTGATGATTTGTCGATCACTTCACTAAAAAATTGCGAGCACATGGGATGAATAGAATAGCACGTGTTCAACCTTTTACGCGGGCGAGAGGGGGGGAGGGAAACCAACCCAACCCAACCCCACCCCAACACCCTCCGACCATCACCAACGGCCAACCCTCAAGCGTCTTGAACCACCGAGACATGACTCCAACTTCCCCTTCAGATTCTTGGAAAAACGACAAAATAGGGCTCTGAGCATGCGCAGGCTTGAAATGTCTCTGCCTGTGTCTCCCGAATGTCAGTCAAATCATAAGTGCCAGCCCCTACCACCAGTTTCAAATTGCAACGGTAGATGGCGCGACAGTGGTGTTGCGAGCTGTTCCACTCAGTCAGCGCGTCAATTCAAACTTATGAGGGACAAGAAGACCGACTTGTATTAGAAAATAAATGATGACATTCTAAACTAGGGCATACAAGTAATTTTTGTACAGGGTAGACATTGTCTCATAGGACGCTTCGCCACTGCTTGTTGGCATTATATTCACGTCAACTTTACTTAGTCCTGACGTCACATCCCGTCTTTGTGATAAAATAAATCTCTATTAAAATATCGAAAACATCTACCATTTTTTCGTATAAAACATATTTTTTATACTGGTTTTTCTGACAAGCAATCTTAGATTGAAACAAAAAGGTTAGAATGATAAAATATTAAAAGCTGTTCATTAAGATAGGCCATTAAGCTTCCCACATTAGGCCTACACCAGAAGGATGTAATTCAACCAAACTTAAAGTCTAGTGATGAAGTGAACTGCGCATTCAAAACTACAATTTCATGTTAAATAAAATTTTAAAAATAAATTATTCTTGTGTTTTTATAAATATTTGCAAATATAAACAATATTAAACATATCAATCTTCATTAATCATTATAGTATACTAAATAAAGGATATTTTCGCGTTCTAAATGTGGAAGTGTTGTTTTGACTACTGCAGTATATACGTCATAAACAGGTCTGGCGTTGTCATAAAACAAAATATTGAAGGATAATTTCAATTTTAGTCTATTTAGAAATTGAGAATAATAATAATTCAGAAATACCAAACGCACATTAAATCTCGATATATATGTACGAAATCGACATTAAGTTAGTATAAACCCCAAAATAAAGAGTTTAGTTCTAACTATCTAGAAGTGTCTAACTCATAGCAACTTGGCAACGCAGCACTGGTTGTTGAGGTGGCTGCACTGAAGTACGGGGTGAGGCATGGAACTGAAACTTGGCTGCCGACGAAATTATGTCTCCGGCGAGCGCACATAGCGGTTTATTTATTTCTAAAAACGAAGTTTACTAGGCCTTAAAAAACTCTCAACTAGGCTTACAATCAGCAAAGACCGAGCCTGTAAAGAAATGGAAAAATTGCTTCTTGCTACACCTTAATAAAGAGCCGTCGGATCGGACTAGGAGAAATGGAAATGACGTTTGCATAATGTGTCTGTAATTTGGTAAAGTTTGTTTGCTAGGCGAAGGCTCTCGTTTCGTCTAGTTTAGGTAGGCAAAGGCCTATTTTGTCTACCGCGGCCACAAACAGTGCAAATTGATTGTTGTTGGTATGTGCACGTGAAAATGAATAGGCCTAGTGGTAAAGCCCTCATACTCCAGCCACCATGTCTAGGTCAACAATCTTCCGTAGACGAATGTAGGCCTAGATAATGCCGAAATAGACGTAAATAGCTATTCATAAAATTAGTTCCTACCTACATGATGCATCAATTATAATTTATGTTGTGGAACTAGTTTTCTTTGAAATTTATTTTATTTCGGGGGAAAAGAACAGACGACAAATAGGCCTAATATTAAGATAAAAGGCAAGCAATCTATTGTCTGCTGAATTAGCCACTCCCAATCTTCCCCTCACCACTGATTCTGAGGAGCAGACTTCGACGTGACGTCACGCGCTCACGGCGCTGTTGCCGTAATTATTGTAACGCTTGCTTGTTCGAGTAGATAAAGACTCAAAAATCTCGAAAACGAACCTGGGAAGACAAGCGTTTTTAAAGGTATTCATATTAGTCGTGAAGTTATCTACATTTAGAGGGTAAATTTATTCACATGGCAAGTTGTTTCAAGGTGCTACGCAATTTTATGTGATTGAAAGTGTAGGTTTTTATTCAGCTACAATGCTTTAGATAGGGAATTCCAACGCACTTTAACACCCGATAAATAAAAAAGTAATGTGGTTAAGTGCCTATTTTCTTCGGGATTATTAACAAGCACAATTTCATCTTGCTACACAAGAAATCTAAAGAAAATCCCATGTATGTGCGGTTATCATCACTCGACTTTAAACAACCATAACCCTATATTTAGACATTGCATGTAGTTTGGCTACTTATAGGCTCATAAAATGCCTGATCCTAGCTGCTGAGGGCCTTCCTGATACTTTCTCTGATCCAAACTCATTGGTCTGATGGAAATGATGTCACCAATTTACTAGGACTTTGAGATAATGAAGTAAATTTAAAAAAAAAATTGGGGGAGCTCATTCTTGCTTTTGAAAATAGGGCGGCAAAATTTGGTGCAGCCGCAACGTGTTCAGCCAATTTTGAGGTATCAACTTTCCGATTATTCACGTTATTTTTGTGCTCTTTCATTCGGACATTCAAAGGTCTTTTCGTTTCTCCTATGTAAAGGGGTGGGTGGATGGATAAATGGATGGATGTATGGATGTATGGATGTATGGATGTATGTATGTATGTATGTATGTATGTATGTATGTATGTATGTATGTATGTATGTATGTATGCGTGTGTGTGTATGTGTGTGTGTGTGTGTGTGTGTGTGTGTATGTATGTATGTATGTATGTAGGCCCTACATAGTTCTTATGATAATTATGAATTTGTTTTATTTGTAATGCTACGGCAATACTTGCCCTTGATCTTTTCTCTTACCTTACAAACATGGTTTGAAATCTAGCAACATCACAAGTTTTTAATAAACAATAACATTATGTTTCACTAAGATCTATTTTTTGCAGTAATTGCGCTAGTCAGTTCAGCCAGTCAGCATGTTTAACACGTGCTTTATAAATGTGTACATGAATAATTTAACCAAGGCCACAACTCGGGAATTACTGTAACATAATTTACACAGCAATTGCATTAAAACTGCAGTTTTGGAAAATAGATTATAGTTAAGCCCTCTAGGTGCACTTTGTTTTGTTTGTGATAATGATTGTTGGATGAGCGTAGCGAGCGAAGCGAAGATTCCATTTCACTACACTGGAGAAAAAAATCCGGAATGTTTTTTTTTCTTTTTTTCTTTTGTATTTTTGGCTGTTTGTTAACACGATTCCGTTTAAACCGATACTCCGATTGCGATAAAATTTTGTGGAGGCCTTCGAAATCTCTGAACTTAGAACTGCCACGTTTTTGAGCGCAACCGAAAAATTATTTCTCATGAAAATTGCAATTTTATGAATTTTTTTGATTTTTAAAACAATTCTTCGACTTATAACACCTACATGCTTTATCCGATTGTAATGTGTTTTTCACAGAACCTTAATTTTATGAATTAATATATTCGTGTAAAATTTGAGCGCAATCGAATAATTATTTCTTATGAAAATCGCAATTTTACGATTTTTTTTTTAAAATTACGATTAATAATTTAAAAAATAAAGTTTATTTTTTATTTAATTTAATTAAATTTAAAAAAATCTTCGACTTAGTAATAATTTTTTCACAGAACAACAGAAAATCCGCATAGCACATGGCAGCTCAACCCACCAATTACGCTCATCCAACAACGCGGCGGGACTTAAACGTTTTCCTGGTTATTAAAATATTACGTACTACCGGTACTTGATTTGAATCTATCCTGCATTCTATTATTTCTGAAGACAGTATGAGTTTACACGTGCAGTTTTGTTGTCTTTATGTAGCATACTTGGTTGGGTATTGTTTTCCTTATATTTTGACCTTTAGACTGTGTGGGAAAAAGCAAGTAATATACATATGCGTACATTTGAATATTGAATTTCAATTGTTGATGTAGGTTATGTATGCAAAAAAATTCTGTAAATGCATATAAAATGTGTTTGTGAAGATATTATAAAATAGTTGGGTTAGGCTTAGGCACTAGGCTAGCGTCTACCCTAACCAATAATGCCTTGATTTCATAGCATATTTTTTCTACTGTGTATTTACAATGGTGTTATTAACCACACACAATCTGTCCTTGAAACTTTCTGGATGTATTTGGAGACATTCTAAAATAAGATTGTGTCAAGGTAAATAAGCCTTCTAAAAGCGTTGCACTTGGTTACCATATTACAGTACTACCTATATCCAACCAGTGGTAACTAAGTCTTACGGCACAACTACTAATTATTAATTAACCAGGTTGCAGTAATTCTGTAAGACCTGAGATTACTTACTTAGGCTACTAGGAGATACTTGAATGATCAGGATGTGTTGTGTTGCCTAGTGTAGTTATATCTTGGGCAGTGCTGACCAAATGTACATGAAATTCAGTGCATGTTTTCTTCTAAAGTTGAAAAATGTGCTCTGTAATTCCACAGATAATAGACATTAGTGGACTGTCTGGAATGTGGGAAAAGCCGGAAAACCCATCTGAAAACTAACCTAAAATAATTTTTTGTCAAGAAGGTAAAAACTTAAAATGTATTGTAAATATTTTGATTGTAAATCTATCTAGCTCTATTCAGCCCAAAAATCTAAACTTGATAAAAAATGTGTGTTGGATGTAGGCTAGGCCTAGCCTATGAATAGTAACATCGTGAGGCTTATCAATTGTGATAGACTATTTGCGTACTAATTCGTAAATTTATAAATAACATTTTTTACTGACCATTAACACCCTTTAGAACAATACCTGTTGTGGGAACACTGCAGTTATCTATTATTTTGGCCCAAATATTGTTTTCTATTTTTATTTTTCTTGATCAAATAACTGCTTTGAAGTACACCTAGTCGCGCGCCAATATTTTGACGTCGCAATTCATACAAGCAATCAAAATCAACCAAGAAACCAACCAACAAGCCGTTTTTACACTCTTTTCTATATAGGGCCTATGTTTCTTAAGGTGAATCAATTGTGTTTTCAAATATGCAACTTAGTAAAACTATAGTGAATGTTTTTGAAACCTGGCTCTATTAGAACATCAAAACTATTTTTTTTCTTTCAAATTGTTCTGATCAGGCACAAGACTAGGGCTGTACAAATAAGTAAAAATGCCTCCTCAGGTACCCATCGATCTTATGGTCGGGTACCCGTTAAAAAAAAATAAAAAAAATTACGAAGAAAGTAAAAAAATAGTTTTTGTAAAGTTGGTCAATTATTTACTTTATATTGTCAGGTCGTCACTTTTAACACACACGTTCTCATGAACGCAAACCTGTTGACGGTCTCGGGTGCCAGAGATGCTCGTTTCTAATGTCCAGAGCTATTGAAAACGCACTTTCAGAAAGAACTGACACTGCCGAAATGCATAAATATCTTCGCCAGTCGCTTATCGGCCGATTACAATGAATAGTCAGGGCTCGAAAATTCTTATGCCCGAGTTGCCCGGGGCAACTAACACTCTAGGAATGGGCAACCATAATTTATAGTTAGTTGCCCGTACGAGCAACCAACAATTTTGGTTAAAAACTCAAATCGCATAAGATTGCACTAGGTAGAAACCTACTTTATCTACAGGCGACAGACGCTCGACGTAGTTCCAAGCACTTGCCACAGGCTGCACTTCGCAGACGCACCTCTACAATCGCATTTCAATCGATATCGACATATCGACTTTACCCATAATACACTGCTGTCGAGAAAATGGAGATCTGAGACTTGTTTACCTTCTCCGTTTGGTGAAATTACAACCATTTTTGACACTTTTAAACTATTGCATCTAGGCTAATATTGAACCATTCTTTAATGGATGGGGTATACATAACTTTTTTAACTGTAGGCCTGCCTAGTGGAGTAGCTTCAACGTCTCGGCCTACGTCTACTAAGCCACTCACAATTAACGAAGATGAGATAGGCCTAGGCCTAGCTAATGAACCTGCCAAAAAAGTAAAATATGATGCGAGAGTAGGGAAAAAGCGGGTACGGTACGTAAAGTTAATGACTCGTGGCTATTGTTTTAAATAAAGAAAATTGTCGTTCATACGTAAAATTAAAGAAAATTATTGTGTCAACCTTGAATTGAGTCTGGACAACTACAATTTTGGACTACTTGCCCAGCTGGGCAAGTAGATTTTTTAAAATTGTCAAGCCCTGATAGTGGTGCGCGCGCTGCGAGGGCCTTCCCCGTTCTCCGCGTAATGTTCGGCTCTCGTCAGTGTTGGTGACGTCACTCACTCGAGCTCGGCACAGATAAAATTCAAGCGCTTATAAATGAGGAATCACTTGCTGCCGCCCCTGCGCGCTGACGATTGAACGACTGACCGGTGGCGGCGGTAATTGAGCGGAATTTGAGACGAAAAACAGTCAAACGATTACCCAACGACTCATTTCATTACCCGGGTTATTATCAACGGGCGTTTTCAACTGTTTTTCTTGAAGGTGTCAAAAGAGAAAAAAGGGATTTTTTTTTGTATTTTCTAAGAATTTTTTAGTTGAATGGTATTTTGTACCAATTGGTACCGTGCGTGTGATACAACCCAACTAGGTGTTTATATACAAACTCCTTATGCAGATTTTTCTTCCAAAGTTGGTACTGATACTAATAACCGTATGTCCAATGTGATCTATCTATACAACAAATAGCTATTCATCAGATTGTCTTTGCTCCACATGGTATTACATCGCGGACTGGGAGTTAAATACCTTTTGGTAGTTGTCTTTTATTCAGCTTACATTAAAAAGTCACCATTGTTGTAGGGCATCTTGTTAAGTCGGCCTCATTTGGACTGGTATACATGAAAAGCAAACTACCTTGACCAATCCCTTGCTCGGGCTAACCTGATGACCATATATCACATTATGTAAACTTGGTGTTCATTCACTCTGTGCAGAGAACATCTCATTTTTGATAACACCAATACTAACAAATTATGTTCACAGACTGGGAAACGCCCATCAAACATTTATACGCATATTAGAACATGTGAACAAGCGTTGAAGCAGGAGTGTGTGGTGTGGTCACGATCAGTCCTCGCCCAGCCAGACATATTGTCACATTAATATTGTCTGTTGGACTTGGTTGCATTTTCTCCTTCAATATTGAGATGTAGGTTTCACATGGACCATTTAGTCCATACAAAAATCATACTAAAAATACAATGGTTTAGCCTTGGATGGCTTAGATGGCCGCAGTTGGTAAAATTGTAGAATACCATACTCTGTTGGGTGCCGGCATACGCACAAGGTAAACCTAGCTTATCTGCTGTTGACTCATAACAATGGACACTAAAAGACCCTGTCATATTCCTTCTAATCTTATCTACCTTCCCCGGCCAAGTGACACTACTTTTCATGTCGAAGCAATGTTCAAGTTCAAGTATGTCATGAGATGAGATGGTTTCCAATGTCCCGCTTAGCTTTGCGTGGGATGGGAGGGGGATAAAACACAAGATTGTCAGTAATTCCTCTGTTGTTCAAATTTCTAGGGACTAGGCATATTCTTCTTTGAATTAAAAGTAAATTTAAATTAGTCCTATTCCTGCAGGGGCTTCATCTTAAGTTTGAATTGCCCAGAAATGTCAATCTTGGAATTATGAGGGTTTGATGCAATATATAGAAAGGCTAACACGAATGCAGCCAGGATACAGGTCAGCTTGATTCTCCTTGGGCTAGGACAGAACCGCACAAGTGCAATGCTCTGTTTCATGTACAGGTACAGGTACAATGTGTCTTAAAAGAAAGCCAGGAAGTTAAGTTTATGTGTTTTGATAACGTTGATAATTATGTAAAGTAAATAAATTTTGTACAACGTAAAACGGTTCGTTTGTCGACGGTGGGCAGCCTGACACCTTTGTTGGGCATCATGTTGCGCAATAACACATTACATTGGCAATCATTAGCTTGTGTGTTCACTTGAGTCATATCTGTTGGCTCTGTTGGTTGAGTTTGTGAATATATTTTTTTTCCTGTAACTTAAGCTATTTAAGGTGAGGCAAAGGTAGGCCCACTCTGGAATGATGTTGCCATATGTGTAGTGCAGTGTTAACTGATCAGTGACCATAATAATTACATTTGGTTATGAAATGTTCAAACAACTCACTTAAAAATTAATTGGTTTGTTAAAGTATATTCCTTTTCATAGAGGAAAGTCTGTTTTTGATGTTGATGGCAATTTAACTGTGTGCATTTACTTTTCACCAAATTATTGACCTTAAATCTTGATGCTTTTGATGCCTGGATTATGCAAGATGAATGAGACCAAGTCCACCTCGGATTACAGAATAACGTGGATTACAAGATTTTTCTTATCCCTTGACTACACGGAATAGGATGATCGTAATATTACCTACCTTTAAATGATCTATCTTTTATGTAACTAGAAGAACGTATGTAGGCCTATGTCTGTATCATGGCTTTTGAATTGAAGTGGATGAAAGTGTAATTAATTAGAGTGTTACTTCTTCAGCAGTTCTAAAGCCAACTGAAGAGACGGTAAAGGTTGCTGCAAAGCCCGAAAGTGCGGTCCGCAAGCCAACGCTCTCGGCCCCCAAGGAGAAATCTACAGGTAGGCCTTTGCATTTACACTACTTAGTTTGTGCATTCATTGTTTCATAATCACTACTAAACTGAACTAAATTTATTGCCTATAGACAGAGCCCCATGATCATTCAATTTTTATGTTGGTATAATTTAGGGATGACATCGGTGAGCAAAATCGTTAAGCAATTTCCGAAACCAAAACCGGTTTAAATCCGGTTTACAAAAAAATAAAATGATTGTTGTTTAGAGGTTTAGGGTTTGCAAAGATGCTTGTTGCCTCTACTTTATTGGCTTAAAAACGATCAGGAAAGTGGGTGACATTGGTTGGTTGGAGATGGGTGAGAGGTAAAAGCCAATTTAATTGAGTTGATATGAAAAGTTGGTGTGGGCAAAAAAATCGATATTTCCATATGAAGGGCTATCCCACAAAAATGGATACAACACAGCGGTACAAACAATGGTACAAAACCAATAGTTTGTGGTGTAGACCACTAAAATGGATACAAAACAATGATAAATTCAATGGAACAAACAATGGTCCAAAACAATTGGTTTCTGGTGTAGACCACTTATGCTCTCAGCCCTTCAATGATATCGATAAGCGGGAATATTTTTGATAGTTATTTGGCTTCATATAGAAATGTACAACAAAAAAAACTGTCTGGTACAAATATGGTGCAGGTGCCGGGTCATAAAACGCGTTTGTGAGATTGTGAGATTCTATAAATCTCTTTTGTATGCAATTTAGCTCTTGCCTTGGATTGGTTGTGCCTAGGGATGTACCGATACCACTTTTTTACCGATGCCGATACCGATGCCGATTCCCAAATTAGCCGATGCCGATTCTGATTTCAACCGATTCCGATTCTTTTTAAAATACATACCTACGGTACCTCTACAGTCAACAATCTGTGCAATTTTGTTTCCTTATACTTTTTCGATTAGCCTACCAGCATCTAAATATACACATGGGTAGGGCCTAGGCCTATGTGAATCAATTTTTAATTTAATTTTGAAATACCTAGGGCCTACCATTGCAGAGATCATTTCTTGTTTTGAAAGATAGGCCTACTTTCATGGCATAAAGATGCAATGTGCCACTAGGCCTAGGCCTAGGCTATTTATGATTGTAAGGGATAAGCATGCAGGCCTAGGCCCTAAGCCACAGTTTTTGAATATTTTTGGAAATGTGACAATAGACTATAACCTATATTATGTAGGCCTAGGCCCTACCTAAGTTATAAAATAACCTGAATAAGTAAAGGGCTTAGGCCTAGGCCTTAGGCTCCAGAACTAGGCTAGGCCTAGGGCTATTTCAAGATTAAATTAGCAGTTCTGCCCTAGGCCCTACCTAGGCCTAGGGCCTAGGCCAGGTTAGGTTTTAATAAACTTACTGTGAGGTTAGTTGGGAAGAGTGATATATCCTCATATGGTTCAAAATGTTTAGATAAAATAAGATAAGAAATATTTACAGGACACAGTAATATATTGTAAGTAAAACAAAGACAATCAAAAAGATTGTGTAGCCGTGGGACCTAGGCAGTTCCCACCTCTTCTGGAAAGTTGAACCTTACAAATTACAATCGCTTTCGAAACATCGCCTTCTTTCAGTTTACAGTGTTTCCACACCAAACTTGATATTTTAGACTTCCCTTCCATATTGATTTGAAAGTAAATTTACGTAGCCGTAAATGTATGTAGGCCTAGTACAGTGTTGTGGAGTATCTAGGTATTTGTATCTAGATACTGTATCTAGATACATTTAGTGTACCTTTACCTGTACCTAGTTTGCTTGGTATATAGATGAGGCCTAAATGGCTAGGATACTTAAACTGGGAACATGAATAAACATGTTTCAGTGGGGGAAAGGTACAGAAGGACGACAGCTTACCTTGAAAAACGTTAGGTAGGTCGCACAGACACAAATACAAATATAAATTGTCTACTCATCTATTTGTGTCTGTGCGACCTACCTAACGTTTTTCAAGGTAAGCTGTCGTCCTTCTGTACCTTTCCCCCACTGAAACATGTTTATTCATGTTCCCAGTTTAAGTTTACCTGTACCTAGATACTTATAATTTATTGTACCTGTATCTGTATCTCGATCCTTTTTACAATGTATCTATAGCTTTTTCAGGTACAAAGATAAAAAGGTACTTTTTCAAGTTTATTCAATCTTTAAAAAGAAAATGCTGGCGATCGTCGAATTAACAAACATTTCTTGTTCGAGAATATCGCGCGAAAAGTGCATTACCGACAAAACCATATGCCGGTTGCCGGGTAAGCTCAATCACACATAACAAAAACTTTTCAAAATTCAGCCAAACCTTACACACTCAAAAGAAATGAGATCTAAAAGAAAGGACCAAGCTCATCTACCCTTCCACATTTGCGCATTCCTAATTCATAAACATACAGTGTCCCGTAACAACATCCTTAAAAAGCTTGGCAAAATATAATTTGCATGACCATTACATTTAAATCAATTAGAAAAAAAGATTTAGGATGAACTATTACGTTCAAATTAGTAGTTGCAAATTCTTTTTTGCCAAGCTTTCCAAGGATGTTGTTACGGGACACTGTACCTTTATGAATTAAGAATGCGCATATGTGAAAGGGTAGATGAGCTTGGCCTTTTTTTAGATCTCATTTCTTTTAAGTGTGTAAGGTTTGGCTGTATTTTTACACTTAGTTCTTGTTATGTGTGGGATCTTATTACTTTTTCAAGTTCCATTGCAAAATTATTTGTTAAAATATAATAATTTTATTAAATTCGATTTAATTTCTATGGTAGTATTACCAATTAACAGTAGAATGTAAAAATCTAGTGGTCCAAAGACTTGCTTTTTGTAAGCAATGTAGGCGATCATTGTCAAGTAACTATAGTTACTTGTTGATTGTATGCCTGTATAAGGCTTATTTCAAAACCTTTATTTGGAAGCCTTCCAGCAAACTTTTTCAATTTTTTCTTTCAAAAGACACTATACCACGATTACCTTAATGTCCATGTAAAATATGAACGTTGTAGCCCCATCCGTTTGGGCAGAATCGCTGTAGCAGTAGTAGTAGCAGTAGCTAACATCCTTAACGTGATTTTGAGCATGTTTCAAGTCAATTTTTCACCAAAAAGGAATGTTTGTACACCAACGAAATTTGGCAAGTGTTGTCAGGTACCTAAATCCCCTCAATTTTGGTAGTTTTCAAGTTCACATCACGTTTCATGACGGCTGGGTGACACCTCGAAATCATCCCAACTCTGCTTGCTGTATAAGGTGCCTTAATATGTAGCGCACCGTGGCTTGGCTGCGGCACCCTAACAGGCACCTAGATTTGATTTACTTGAATATTACATTTATTTTTGTAATAGACGTAGGGCCAACCAAGCCTCATGCCTGCTCTGGGCTCTGGCCTTGCCTAATGCCTAGCCTTGCCTATACACATACTGGGTTTACTATATTAGGTAGAAGTGTCAATAACGTTGTAGGCCTAGTTGAGCCACCAGTGACAATAGTGAGTCATGCACCCTAAAGCTATGGGGAACCAGAGGCTCTAGGCTAAGGCCATGCCGAGGCCTAGGCATATTACCCCTTCCCCTTCTACTCACAAGACTTAAATAGGGCCGACTTAAATGCCCTTTTATCTTAATACATGGGCTTAGATGGGAGAAAAAAAAAGTACCTTGTATCTACAGATACTTTTTGTAAGTATCTTGTATCTTTACCTAGATACATTTTTCAAAATGTATCTTTACCTGTATCTAGATACATTTAAACAAAAGTATCTTTACCTATATCTAGACACACACATAACAAAAACTTGTAGAAATACAGCCAAACCTTACACACTCAAAAGGAATGAGATCTAAAAAAAGGGCCAAGCTCATCTACCCTTCCACATTTGCGCATTCTTAATTCATAAACGTACAGTGTCCCATAACAGCATCCTCGAAAAGCTTGGCAAAATAGAATTTGCGATTATTAATTTAAACGTAATAGTTTAGCCAAGTTCTTTTTTTCTAATTAATTTAAACGTAAACATGCAAATTCTATTTTGCCAAGCTTTTGAGGATGCTGTTATGGGACACTGTACGTTTATGAATTAAGAATGCGCAAATGTGGAAGGGTAGATGAGCTTGGCCCTTTTTTTTTAGATCTCATTCCTTTTGAGTGTGTAAGGTTTGGCTGTATTTCTACAAGTTTTTGTTATGTGTGTGATCTCATTACTTTTTCAAGTTCCATTACAAAATTATTTGTTAAAATATAATATTTTTATCAAAGTTGATTTAATTTTTATGGTATTAGCAATAACAATAGGATGTAAAATATCTAGGCCCGGATTCATGTACATCCTGGGTATAGGTGGTATAACCATGGTATAACGACGGCATAAGGACTGGTTAAGTCTAGGCAACTCACATCCAGTTAAAACTTTCCCATGTAACAACAAACGCACAACTAATGTTATTTTACACCTATTTCACTGCATCCACAGCCATGTAAATCATCAGATAATCAAAAGAATATTGAAAATTTTCACCATCTTTTGTTTTACATTTTCATTAAAAGTGACAGGAGATTGCGTGAGTTTATTAAAAGAAAAGAAAAGGCTTATTATTGCCGTAAATTTTGGAGTAGCCTAGGACTATCATACCATTGTTTATCTGCATTAGGCTTTTAGTAATCAAAACTAGTTATTTGTACGGAATGTGTGTCAGAACAAGGTTGTGCTGGCCTAGGGTTGGCTAAGAAAGGCCTAGGGCTTGTCAAACATGTAATGTAAGTACTTATTTTATCTACACTGTTCAAAATATTTTCGTCAAATTACTGCAAATGTCGTTGGAAGTACTGCTTACTAACTACTTCCAGTTTTTCTACTGCAAGTCCGATTTCTTTATTGTACTGCAAATGTTGTGTTTTACGACTTGAAAAAGCGTAGTAAATTTTCGAACAAGATTGGCAATTTAAATCATTCTATTAGTTATTTTACTGAGTTTGAGTTGTCGAAGTTTTACGGCAAATGTTTATTTTTCTTACTACATGATCTAGTATTAATACGGCATTTTATTCCGTTTTTAAACTCAATATTGGCAATTAAAAATCTAGTCCACATGCCGCAATTTTACGGCAAATGTTTAGTTATTCAACTACATGATCCAGCAAAAAATTTCGACCCGTACGAATATTATTTTAGTATTCGTCAGGTTGAAATTTCTCCTCCTGTAGTGGGATTAATGGAACATTACAATTATTTAATTTAACAATTAAACTATGATTACGAACGTTCCTGTAAGAAAGACAAGCATCATTTAATAGCCAGTAGGAAGATTAATATTACATATAAATTTCATGGTATTAAAATCTCGGAAGTCAGCGAGGCTCGAACCTGGTACACCTGGAGAGAGAGTATACACTGTCCTAGTCAATAAACCCAATACACCAAGACACCGTATACCTGAAGCGCGTCTGTAGTGAATCATGTTGGGAGATGTAGTTATGTTTTAAATGAGAGATTCAATACGAAAAGTAGGGTTTCGGATTCCTGGTCATATTATATAACAATATATCGATAGGCCTATAATATAATTAATATTAATTATTAATGTACTCCTCGGGGTCGAAATTTCGTCCTTTCGGAAATCCGCCATGCATGGTGATATAAGATATTAATCTACTCTTCTGTGTCGAATAACCGTTAGAATATTATGAAAATATGATTACATTCTTACTTTGACAACTCTTAAAAGGTGAAGATTGGAACCATATTGGGCGATTGTTAGAATTTTATAGGGATAATTGTTTTGGTCTGCCAAGTGATATTTATCTACCCTTCAGGATTGAATTCTCGTCCTTTTAAAGTCTGCTAACTGTCCATTTTTAAGTGAATATTATTCCAATAGAAGTACATTTAACGAAATGTAAATTAACGAAATGAAAATGTGAATTAATATTAAGGATTAGGGTAACCATTCACATTTGCTTCCTTGCACATACTTTTTTCTTCTCTATTAAACTAAAGTAAAATTACTCTAGCCATCATCTTGTTGATTATGAACAATGTATTTAATATGTCCTGTAATTGCCCACACACGAGCATTATGCTTATGTGGGCTTCTCAAATGATAATGCATTTATAGAATTTTATTTCATTACTATTGTCATTTCACTCATAGATTATTTTGTTTCATCATTCATTATTGTTATTATTTTGACCTCAACTATGAGCTTTTATTGTACTGATTAACTTGTGCTATAAATAACCATGTAACCAATGTAATAAGCATTTTCTTGTGAATAAACATTTTTCTGATTGATTGATTGATTGACCTAAAAAGTTGAATATTAGAACCATACCGATCAATTTATGATTCACTGTTTGATGAATTATTGGTTCGGCCCGCATTTTATTTCAAGCTGCAAAATTATATTTTTATTTATTATTATTTATTATTATTTATTTTATTTTAGTCAACATTTACCGTATATTTACAGAAAGTAGATGATTTGATTGGTGAAATTATTTAGTTTACAACAACTGAAATTGATAATTTACTATATGCAGTAAGAACACTGATTATACGTCCGTACAATAAAGCAACATTTGCTGTAGATTTACAGAAAATCGGTATTTATTTGCAACAATTAACTCGTTTGATTAACTATTTGTCTAGGAATATATTTGATATTAGTTTCGTCAAAGTTCCAGACTGTGATAACATTTATTTTAAGAAGTCGTTGTCTTAATTTTCCTTGATGGTGCATTCAACTTAAGCTAATTTGAATAGTTTTTTACTGCATTTGTCGTCTAATTTGTAGTTTACTACAACATTTCCAGTAAATTAAAAAAACTGAATACGTGCAGTAAATTTACTAATAAACAATTGCAGTAATTTGACGATTTTGTTGAACAGTGTAGTCCTATAGCTTAATGGAACTTTAGACCTACACTGTTGTATTATAAATAATTTTCTACATCTGGGCCTAGGCCAGGTACGGTTTCTGATTTGTTTTATGAGAGTATAATGACACCTTTTCTCGTTCCACACAAAGAAGAAAAATTTTAAATGTCCGCTATTTGTTTACGTATCGCACTTTCCCGCCTAACTCTGCTTGTACCGTCAACAAGTGTCAAGTAACTATAGTTACTTGTTGATTGTATGCCTAGTGTATAAGGCTTATTTTAAAACCTTTATTTGGAAGCCTTCCAGTAAACTTTTTCATCTTTTTTTTTAAAAGAGACTATATTACTATAACCTTAATGTCCATGTAAAATATGAACATTGTAGCCCCACCCGTCTGGTCAGAATCGCGGGCCGATTGAAACTGACGAATTAGATGTTAGCAGTAGTAGCAGTAGTAGCAGTAGCTAACATCCTTAAAGTGATTTTGAGCATGTTTCAAGCCATTTTTTCACCAAGAAGGAATAATCGTACCCCAATAAAATTTGGCATATGTTGTCAGGTACCTAAATCCCCTCGATTGTGATAGTTTTCAAGTTCACATCACGTTACATGACGGCTGGGTAACACCTCGAAATCACCCCAACTCTGCTTGGTGTATAAGGTGCTTGAGTGTGTAGCGCACCGCGGCTTGGCTGCGGCGCCCTAACGGGCACCTAGATACTTAAAAAAAGTATCTTACCCAACACTGGCCTAGTATCAACAAGTAATGTGGGTCGTATGCATGATCGTATGTCACAAGTCGCGATGTTTTGTTTACAAAACAAGTGTACAAAACGCGCTCAGAAATAATCTGTAAAACCTCATTACATCTTGTTTGCTTGGGAGCTTTCCCTTTCCCGTTCTGTCCCGCTCCGATGCTCTGCTCAGAGAGCAGAGCGCTCCGCTACGCGCGCTATCTTACGGCCTCTTACTGCACTAAATACGACGCGTCGATAAGGAAGTTGTACTGTAGGCGGTCGTTTGAAAACTGCGGGAATTTTTAAACCGTAGCATCGGCAAATTCTGACGCAAGTATCGGCATCGGCGATTCTGGCGATTCTCTGAATATCGCCGATTTATCGCCGATTCTTAGGAATCGGCATCGGCATCGGTACATCCCTAGTTGTGACTAACCATTTGCAAAAAAAATTTAAACCGAATTCAGAATTCAAAACCGGTTTTGTTAAAAACCAAATCAACACCAGTTTTCGGTTAACCAAAGTTATCCCTAATATAATTTGTTTCTATTGAGTTAACTTCCATTTTATTAGTCATCAATTATTGTTGCACTAGGCCTATATTTTTTAAGGCAGTTGGAATGGTTTTTAGTTGTAAGTATAGGCTAAGGATGGACAAACGTTTGGATTTGGAATTGAAGTTGAGACTGTCTTCTTTGGAGTACATGGCATAATGCCCTTTAAAATCAATTCCATTAGCTAAATGGATAAGCCTGTCTTAATGTGGCATTTTAATTGACAACTCTTTATAGTTTATATTTTATAGGAGTCCTATTAACAAATCTCCATACTTCCCAATTTGTCGGCCAACTACCACTTGTTTTCAGTTTTTGAACAGATTTGTAAGAGTTGGGAACTTTTTTGGTTCACAAGTTTGAGTTCGGTCCAAAAGTCAAGGTTTGTTCACCCCCAACTTTCTTAAGGGGAGGGTTCTGTGAAAATTGGCCTAATTTTGTTTTTTACCACAAATTTTTTCCCTTACTTTACATGTTTACAAATTCCATGTTTTTCAATTTAAAATTACAACCTTTATATTATATGGTTGTTACTATTGTTATATCTTAAATTAGTTATATTCCAACTTTCCGCGCGGCTTTACGAGCACTTTTTGCACTTACGCCCTTAAACAGTACACACACACACACACACACACACACACACATATATATATATATATATATTAAGTTTTTAAGGCTTTCGTGGCCCGAAGTATTAGAATCACAATTGTAAACTTGTCGGGTTATTTCGCCACGTCGATTTGACTTACCCATGTCAACGTTTCTGGACCGCTCTGGGCCCCGTCATCAGGACGACTGACTGCTGAAGCTCTCGCTCGGACTAGTTGAGTCGGAAGTAGATGCGCAGTTGTTGATACTGCGCATCGTCATCAAACACTGCCTAATAGTAAAAGTTATAAGCACGTGACCACACGTGTTGTCAAGGTAAAATATCGTTATTTCTCATTAGCGCGTGACATAGCACGTGTTGTCATAGTTTTCCTATTAAAGTTCGTATTTAACACTTCACACGCGGGCGTTACAAAATTAACACTCAAGTGGTTAACTGCACTGCCACTTGGTTCACTACCCTGTCCCACAGTTCTCAAACGTGTCATTATAGTATTGTTATTTAAAAGCCTATCCTTATCGTTAGAAATTAAAACGTTAGAGTTTAAAACACTAGAATTAGCTATGACTGTGACCTGTGTGGTGTTGTCCCCCGTTTCAGACGATTTCAAGGCTGGTGCTAACGGAGTCGAAAATGTAGCAGATTGAGTAACTTTAATTGCCGGTAACCAAGTATCACTAATCTTATAAAGACCTTTATTGTCATCAGCGTTGATATTGTGAGGTTTCTTTATTACTTCAATGGCTTCCCGAATTAATCTGGGCCACAGCCTATTCTCTTGTTTAAGTATCCTGACTTCATTAAAATCAAATGCGTGAGTACTGTCAGTAATATTGTCGACCGCATGTTTAGCTACAGCCGATAAGTTAACTTCAGCCCGCCTACAATTTCCTTTGTGATCCCTTATCCTGTCCTGCACTGTTCTCCCAGTTTGTCCAATGTAGACCACCCCACACTTACAGGGTACTTCATACACTCCCGGCGCCTGGATTCTTGGGCGTACATCTTTTACCGATCTGTGTAAGTGACTTATTTTTTGTAGAGGCTTAAAAACAGTCCGTATATTGTGGTGTGATAACAGCCTTCCGATGCGATCTGTTGTTTTATCAATATAAGGCAACACGGCAGTAGCTAATTCTTTCACTTTATCACTATCACCGGACGAGTCGTACTTCACTTGAGATTGTCTATTAAATGCTCTTACAATATCCTTACTTTTGTACCCATTATTGATCAGTGTTTTGGTGAGGAAACACTTTTCCGATTTAAAGTTCAACTTGTCAGATATACGTATAGCTCTGTTAGCAAGAGAGTTGACAACCGATTGCTTCTGGGCAGGCGGGTGGTGTGAATCAGCCTTAAGATCTAACGATAAGGATAGGCTTTTAAATAACAATACTATAATGACACGTTTGAGAACTCGTGGACAGGGTAGTGAACCAAGTGGCAGTGCAGTTAACCACTTGAGTGTTAATTTTGTAACGCCCGCGTGTGAAGTGTTAAATACGAACTTTAATAGGAAAACTATGACAACACGTGCTATGTCACGCGCTAATGAGAAATAACGATATTTTACCTTGACAACACGTGTGGTCACGTGCTTATAACTTTTACTATTAGGCAGTGTTTGATGACGATGCGCAGTATCAACAACTGCGCATCTACTTCCGACTCAACTAGTCCGAGCGAGAGCTTCAGCAGTCAGTCGTCCTGATGACGGGGCCCAGAGCGGTCCAGAAACGTTGACATGGGTAAGTCAAATCGACGTGGCGAAATAACCCGACAAGTTTACAATTGTGATTCTAATATATATATATATATACTAATATATTATATATACGTATATATATATACAAATCCCTACTCCTTTTTTCTGCTTCAACCTAGAGAGCTAATTTTTTTTAATGAATTAAAGGCAGAAATATGTTCCACATTTGGTTACAATTTTTGAAATAACATCCATACAGACTTTGGGAAAAAATTATATCTATCAGAAATATATAAACTAGGAAAACGCTAAAGTCCCGCCGCGTTGATGGATGAGCTTTTTTAAGTTTTTAGTTTGCGTGGGATATCTTTACTTTTGTAAGTGTTTTGCTTTACTGCCTATGCCTTGTAGGTGATTGTTGTCAAGTTTCTTTTGTTACTTGTCAAATGTTATTATTTACCGTAAAAAACTTATATTAAAAGCTTTATTTCTATAGATTCTGGCTAACTTTTTAAACTTTTTCTTTCAAAAGGTACTACATCACCATAACCTTAATGTCCATGTATAATATGAACGTTGTAACCCCACCCGTTTGGTCAGAATCGGCCCAAATGGCACGAAAATATCGCACTAAACCGTATAAAACTTATATTAAAAGCTTTATTTCTATGGATTCTGGCTAATTTTTCCAACTTTTTCTTTCAAAAGGTACTACATTACCATAACCTTAATGTCCATATATAATATGAACGTTGTAGCCCCACCCGTTTGGTCAGAATCGGCCCAAATGACACAAAAATATGGCACTAAAAATCGAAAAAAATCGTAAAAGTACGATATTCATGAGAAATATTTCATCGATTGTACCCAAAAACAATACACCTCTAAGTTCAGAGATTTTGAAGGTCCTGTCAAATTTTCATCAAGATCGCTAATGCCGTTTGCCCGGAATCCTGCTAACAAACAGACAAAAATACAGACAAAAAAAAAAAAAAACAAAAAAAAAAACAAAAAAACATTGGAGCTAAATTTTTTGGGGGGTCAGTGAAATTGAAGTCTTCGCTTCGCTCATCCAAAAAAAAAAAAATCATAAATAGGCAAATATACAGGTTCATGGACAGAAAGATAACAAATATATGACAAATCTAATTACCAATTAATGTTCTATATGTTACTGGCTTAAACTAAAAAAAATAAAAAATTAAAAAAGTTAAAAATTGAGAAAGTAGTAGTATTTTTACTCAATGCTAGCAATTTTGGTCATTTTCGACGTTAAATCTGAAGTTTTTATGGAAATTCCAAATTTTTTTTACTAAAAGTTGTTTTGGGTTACAAAATACTTTGTGTACAAATTTCAAGCTATTTGCTTCAAATCTATAGAAGATAAGATTTTCACAGATCCCTCCCCTTAATTACGTCCACACTTAAAGGTGATGATGATATGATTTGATTCTTAGATGGCAAGTTTCCATACGAAGACTTCTTCCATCAGCAAATATTGCGCAAGAAGAAGGACCATTCCTATAGAGTGTTCAAGAAAGTGAATCGTCTGGCGTCGGAATTCCCTTCAGCTTTCGAATACAGTTGGGGTCAGAGTCCGATCACAGTGTGGTGTTCCAATGACTACCTGGGCATGTCGTGTCACCCTCGCGTGAAGGAGGCCGTCAGGCAGGCACTGGAGGTCTATGGGGCGGGCGCGGGAGGCACCAGGAACATCTCTGGCAACTCTCCCAATCACGAGCAGCTCGAGTCCGAGCTGGCTTCGCTGCACCAGAAGGAAGCCGCGCTACTCTTCACCTCCTGTTTTGTTGCCAACGACTCCACTTTATTTACTCTCGCGAAAATTCTACCCAACTGCCACATATTCTCCGACGCGGGCAACCACGCGTCAATGATACAGGGCATCAGAAATAGTAAAGTACCCAAGCATATATTTCGTCACAATGATCCGGACCATCTAGTGGAATTACTATCGAAAGTGGATCGTAGCGTACCGAAGATCGTTGCCTTCGAGACCGTTCACTCGATGACCGGGGCCGTCTGTCCGCTCCAAGAGTTGTGCGACATATCGCACGAGTTTGGAGCGCTGAGCTTCATCGACGAAGTGCATGCGGTCGGGATGTACGGAGATCATGGGGCAGGCATCGGGGAAAGAGACCATCAACTGCACAACATGGACATCATTTCAGGGACCTTGGGTAAATCAAGTGGCATGATATTGGTAGAGGTTATTGGAGAAAGGGCAGATTTTAACAGCTAACCTCAGTGTTGTGCCCCCCCAAAAAATGATAACTTGGTGTTTAAAAACACATTGCCAAGTTGTGAGGTTTATAGATGGGCACATACAAAGGGGGGTCCAAAAGTAAAAAATTGTTTCATTCTTAATTCAATATTGTTAGTTAAGAAGGTGTTTGAAGCTCCCGTAGGTAACTTTATATCATTAGATTTGTGATTTGAGTGTTTCTATTGAATGGGAATTACCATACATAATTTCTGTATTGTGTGTTGGTGTACGCCTCCCTATGCAAACTAGTGTTTTGGCCTACTACCTATAGACTTTAACGTAAATATTTGTTCAGTGTTTTGTATAGGTTATAATGCACACTAAGTAGGCCTACCTACCTGTGCTCTGATGCACACGAGCTGGACCAAGGTGAAGTGCTGCATGGATATGATAGCTTATTATTCTGTGCTACACTTACCGACCACATGATGAGGTACATATGAAGGTTGTCCCAGCTGTTGGCACGTAAAACCGAACCATGATGCACGTTTGCCGACGGTTTGTAGGCGAGTGTTTATGAATATTATTTCTCATAGAAACATGGGTACGTTTTTTTTTAAGGTAAAATATTACCAGGATATTTTGTCAAGTTAAAAGTTAAACCTAGGCTAGATAAATCCGTTAATTATTTGTGTGCTTGGGGCATGTGATTTGGAAGAAATACTTAGGATAAAGTAACTTACGTCATCTTGTGTATAACACCCTGGATCCCAAGTGGGTGGGAAGGCGTAGGTCCGTACGTTTACTAGGGATGTCGAAACAATTTTTATTCCAGATTGATATTGAGTCCTGATTGAATGCGGAATGCGGGAGATCCGTGGTTCGATTCCCGGTTGGGGCGGGCTTTTTTATTTTCTGAATAATTGTAGTAAATAATAACAATTACACCTACGGGAGTGTTTCCCGACTAACCAAATCGAGAAATGAATCCTGATTAATTGATAAAAAAATTGAAAAAAAAACTTTCAAACTTTTTAACCAATGTCGATCGATAATTGAGTATTATTTGGCAAAGTTCTTTCCTATATTGATTTTCAAATAAATAAAAAAAAAATAATATGCTTCCACCACTTTCCTCAACAAAAATCAAACTGAAATAATCAATTTATCAATACTATTTACATTAGGAAAAAATCCACAACCATTAGTAGGGTTTTTGAAAAGTTAAATTAACTTATTTAGGGATGTTGCTGTTTTTCGAAAATTTTCCGAAAAATTATTTCCCAGAAAATTTCCGGAAATGTTTTTCCTAATTTTTTTAAAAGAGGCAGTGCACTCTTTATCTTGGAAGCATTTAGCTTGAAATATTGGTAGATTAGTGCAACATTTGTTTAAAATGTCTGTTGAAATTTCTGCTCTTTCATATGACTCTAGAAAATATTTTTAATCTATTTGGGTTACAGTATGTAGAAAGAATGCCAATTGGCTGGAGTATAAGGTGTGGGATAGGATCCAACAGCTTACCTTCGAAAAGTGATGGTGGCTGCCAAGTTTCTCAGTTTCTCTAGTTTCTCTCTTGAGTGAAGAAGACCTCGTGTCGAAACGTCTCGTGTTTTTCTGTGTTTTGTATATATTTTTGTTACTATTCTTCTAGAAACTCAGCAGCCACCATCATATTTCGAAGGTAAGCTATTGGATCCTATCTCACCAATATATTTTTAGTCTATTTGTAACTTTGTACCTCAGAGGCTAGGGCGTTCCCATATTATCTGCCAATCCTTCAAATTGAGGTTCTTATACCCTTTAGACTGCCCTGGAGCCCAAAGTTACCATTCATTCTCCCCCCCCCCCCCCAAAACAATTTTCCCAGATATTTCTCCAAAACAAAATGTCCGAAAATTTTATGTCACTAACTATATCACAATTTAATGAATTTATATTCATTATAAATTTTTTTATTGAGAGGCCCATCTCCAATGCTGACGCGATGCAGCGGATATCTATGATCCATGTGGGACCTTTGTGCCCATCATAAGAATAGTAATTAGTACTAGGAAAACGCTAAAGTCCCGTCGCGTTGTTGAGCGAGCACCGGTACGTGCAACACGACCCGAGTACTACATTCCCATAATGTTACATACCAATAAGTCTTTAAGGTCTTGACCGATTTAGCTGAAAATTTGTAAAATAGGAGAGAATGTTGTACTTATTGACCCTGCAAAATTTCATAACGATCGGAACATTTTTATTTTTTATTTTTTTATTTTTTATTTTTATAACCAACGATCGGATTTTGTTCAAAAACTATACAGCAACCCGCCTAGGTGGTATGTACATGTGTGAAAAATTTCAGGTCGATCAGAGAAACGGTGCGACCTGTATCGAAGCAGTAACAGAAAAAAAAACAAAAAAAACAGACATTCGAGCCATAAGAGTCAAGTGGAGACGCTCGCTACGCTCGCTCAATGAAATATAACGATATCAAACAAGAAGTTACATAATCATTTAGGGGTGTGCGGGAAAGGATTTTTCAGACTCTGGACGGGATCGGGAATTTTACATTACAAAATCCGGGAATCGGAAAATTTTCCGACAAATAAACTAGGACTAGGAAAACGCTCAGTTGGACGCGTTGTTGAGCGAGCACCGGTACGTGCAACATGACCCGAGTACGACATTTCCATAAGGCCCACCACACAGTGTAGGCCTAACTGGATATTGACATTGTATACACTATACTATTCCAACATCTTTGCATTGTACTCATTCACGTCATGCCTTCTAAAGTGTATCTTTGTATCTTCACTGCCTCCTTCATTTTTTAACATCATTTTTCGAATTATGATTACCAATAAGTCTTTAAGGTCTTGACCGATTTAGCTGAAAATTTGGAAAATAGGAGAGAATGTTGTACTTATTGACCCTGCAAAATTTCATAACGATCGGAACATTTTTATTTTTTTATTTTTTTATTTTATTTTTTATTTTTTATAACCAACGATCGGATTTTGTTCAAAAACTATACAGCAACCCGCCTAGGTGGTATGTACATGTGTGCAAAATTTCAGGTCGATCAGAGAAACGGTGCGACCTGTATCGAAGCAGTAACAGAAAAAAAAAAAAAAAAAAAAAAAAAAAACAGACATTCGAGCCATAAGAGTCAAGTGGAGACGCTCGCTTCGCTCGCTCAAAAACGCTAAAGTCCCGTCGCGTTGTTGAGCGAGCACCGGTACGTGCAACACGACCCGAGTACGATATTCCCACAATGTTGCATACCAATAAGTCTTTAAGGTCTTGACCGATTTAGCTGGAAATTTGTAAAATAGGAGAGAATGGATAAAATCCACCGCCATCTAGAGGACCTTGACATCATTTCTTTGGGAAAACTATTTTAACTCTCGATTACTTCTAGGTGGCAGTGCATAGTGACCAGAATTCTCGTGCGACTTTTCGTTGCCATGGTAACGTTACTTTCGTTAAAATGTAATTTCTATCTACACTACTTATCGGATCAAAATAAAATTAACATATTCGTGACGGGACGGACATTCTAAATGATTTGGCTACCTCAGATTTTGTCGCCGTTTAGTTTAAAAAAAAAAACTTTCGATTAACTTTAATGTAACTTTTTAACTTTTTGAACGATTTCGCCACAAAACTAATGACATTCAATCGGGAACGAAGCTTGCGGATAGTCAAAATTTCAGCTCGATCCGAGCCTCCGTTCGACCGCTATCATGAGCCAAAAAAGCTGCGTGGCTTTCCGTTGCCATGGTAACGGTACTTTGTTATAATGTAATTTCCATCAACACTACTTATCGGATCAAAATAAAATTAACATATTCGTGACCGGACGGACATTCTAAATGATTTGGCCACCTCAGATTTTGTCGCCGTTTAGTTTGAAAAAAAAACTTTCGATTAACTTTAATGTAACTTTTTAACTTTTTTAACGATTGTGCCACAAAACTATACAGCAACCCGCATAGGTGGTATGTACATATGTGCAAAATTTCAGGTCGATCAGAGAAACGGTGCGACCTGTACCGAAGCAGTAACAGAAAAAAAACAAACAAACAAAAAAAAAACAGACATTCGAGCCATAAGAGTCAAGTGGAGACGCTCGCTACGCTCGCTCAATAAATTAAATGCAGCATCTTTATATCACTTTATCAAGTACAAAAATTAATCAAATTGACTCACAATTTGACTTTAGGCTTGGGCCTAGGCCTAGCTAGGCCTAGCTACTTGAAGGGCCTAGGCCTAGGCCCTACCCAAAACAAATAGGCCTAGGGCCCTAGTAATAATTAGGTTAGAAAGAATGGCCTGTGCTTTAGACTAGCCATGGAGGTTAGGCCTAGGCCTAGGACCAACTAGGAAGAGAGACCAAATTACAAATTAGCTAGTTGTAAGTTGTACCTAGGCCTAGGGCCTAGGCTACAAACTAACAATTTTCAACTTACCAAATGCATTTGGCCTAGGGCCTGCCTAGGCTAGCATCCATGGGCTTATCTTAACCACAGGCCTTTCTTTCTAACCAAATAAGTAATTTTGGGTAGGCCTAGGCCCTAGGCTTAGACAAATATAAATATAAGTAGGAGCCCTTGCCTAAAGTCAATTTGTGATTAATTTGGTGGAGGCCTATTCCCCAGCTGTTTCAGGTCGAAAATCGAATATTATTTCGATTTTTGAAGCACTGCACTCTGGATGCTAATGCATCAAGCAGGCACACGCGAATTTTGCGATCTAGTGGGCACCTTGCCAACTGCTTTCATATAGTCTGAAGAGGCGGGAATTTCAATTTCCCGACTTTTGACGCGATCCCGGCGAGTTTCGGGAAAAAATCTATTTCGGGAACGGGATCGGGAAGGTGATTTCCCGATCCCGATCCCGAAATGTCGGGATCCCGCACACCCCTAATAATCAATAGTCAAAACTAAAAAAACAAACAATTGAATCTTGATTGCTCTCTTGAACCTACCGAGAAAAAGTACCTTGAATCGTTTGGTACCAGTAATAATCGATTATTGTTTGATGTTTTCAGTCCAAACTTGTTGACTGCACCAAATGCTCTCGGAAGTAGGCCTACTATTTGTGTATACCATTCATTCTATAATAGTTCCATTTGTTAACATAAATAAATGATAATAAAAGAAAAATACAATCAAAGATTTAGTTATACTTTGTGTTTCAGGTAAAGCTTTTGGTAATGTTGGAGGCTACATAGCCGGAACTTCCTATCTAGTTGACATGATACGGAGTTACGCAGCCGGCTTTATTTTCACAACGTCGCTACCTCCGACTGTGCTAGCGGGGGCATTAGCTGCGATCCAGATCCTGCGATCTAGCGAGGGACAAGATCTGCGTAGGAAGCACCAAGACAACGTGCAGTATCTGAGACAGCAACTCATTGCCGCTGGGCTGCCGGTAGAGCGCACACCATCCCATATCATTCCAATAAAGGTACTGATACATTGTTTTATCATGCCTGATCTGTCTGTTCCGACACCGTCTGACCTTCCACGTGTAGCTGGAGCAGAAATACACAAATCATCCCAGAGTGGAATAGGTTGATGAATGAGTTTGTAGAGAGAAAGAGGGAGGATTGTTACTCTTGTGGTTTCTTTATCTCTTTGTGTAAACAACTGATGCTTGATGAAAAAGGGATTTGGATCCAACAGCTTACCTAGTTCGCAACTGCCGAGATCTTGTAGATAGATAATGACTATATAAGGCCAAACAGGACCTTGATCACTTGACTAGTGCAGTCATACCAGTGGCGCTGTTGGGCGGAAGTAGAGGGGAGGAGCCTAGAGCCCGTGATCCACTGACGAACCGGTACCCATCTTCTCAGTTCAGGCTCATTGCAGCTTTTAAGAGAGTATAGGACGTTAGTTTTAGGCTAATTGCTGTTTGCTCGGCCTATTGACAACACAGGTGTTAGAAATTTTGAACATACAGTAAGATCCCTCTTATCCGATCTCCTCTTATCCGATGTTCCGTGTTATCCGAGCCGCCCCAAAAAAAAAAAAAAAAAAAAAAAATTAAAGTTTTAAATACAAAATAAAACATAAAAATAAATTCGGATGCCGCGCCGCGCTTTTTTAAATATCCTTACGTAGTTACATTGTAGGCCTAGCGGGGGCGGTGCGAGTTGTGAGAGAGAGAGAATGAGGAAATAATGACAGCGCGCATGCGAGCGAGTGGAATGAATGAGCGCGCATGCGAGCGAGTGGAATGAATGAGCGCGCATGCAGATAGGGTGTAGTTAGCCAAGGTCGACACAAGGACACACTCACTCGGCGCTACGGTTCAGTCACCCGGCACCCGAGTGCATCGCATTAGGAATAAGTTCGCGTGTTTTTATCTGTGTCAAGTGAGTCAAGAAAGTTAAAGAGTGTTAGTGAAAATGAGCAGTGCAAAACGAAAGAAGGTATGCGTGTCACTGGAAACGAAGTTGGCTGCTTTGAAGAGGCTTGACAACGGAGAAAGCCTAAAAAAAGTTGCTGAAGATCTAGGTGTAGGCGTGGTAACAGTAGGCGACTGGCGCCGAAACCGGAAGCCATTAGAAGAATGGTGCAGTAAAGCTGCATCCAGTAAAGGGCTGTCACAGCGCAGCACTATGAAAAAACCCGTTCTACACGAACTGGACGAAGCATTATTCTTGTGGTTCGTACAACAACGAGAGAAAGGTGTGCCAATTAGTGGACCAATCGTGCAAGCGAAAGCCTTGTTGTTAACAAATGCTAGACGGCGATCAAGACTTCAGTGCAAGCGTTGGTTGGCTGAGTAGATGGAAGAAGCGCCACGGCGTGCGGGAATTACAGATCTGTGGTGAAAAACTTTCCGCCGATTGCGATGCCGTAACAGAATTTAAAAACGATTTTAAATTCAACTTCCTTGATGAAGAAGAACTTACTGCAGAACAAATCTACAACTGCGACGAGACAGGTTTGAACCATAAGATGTTGCCTACCAAGACTTTGGCCTCGGAAAGGGAAGCGGCGGCGCCCGGCCACAAGAAAAACAAAGAGCGTGTGACTCTAATGGCTTGTAGCAACGCAGCTGGAACCCATAAGCTACCTCTCATGCTAATTGGCAAATCAAAGAAGCCGCACGCATTTAAAAACTTAAATTTAAATGCACTGCCTGTGCACTACCGCCACCAGCGCAGTGCGTGGATGGACGCAACTTTATTTAAAGAGTGGTTTACCGATAAATTTGTACCGTCCGTGAAAAAACACCTAAGAAAGAAAAAATTGCCGCTGAAAGCAGTGTTGCTGCTTGACAATGCTCCTTCACATCCCGGAGTAGAGGAACTACGCGAAGGAGAAATAAGGGCTGTTTTCCTACCCCCCAATGTGACAGCGTTAATTCAACCCATGGACCAAGGTGTCTTAGAAAATTTGAAACGGCGGTATCGTTATCGCTTGTTACAGTTCCTTCTACAAGAAGCAGATGATTTGGATGAAGAGGACGCCTCATCTATGTCAACACAGCTAAAAAAAATTAACATGAAAACTGTGGTCTACTGGAGTGCCGAGTCGTGGGATGAAGTCGAACCCAGATCCATTGTCAAGTCATGGCGAAAAATATGGCCAGAAGTGGAAGACGAGGTAATGAGCGCCGGGTTTAATGAAATCGAGGACGAGCTTGCAATAGAGACGCCCGACGAAGTGATTACCAGCACGCGCGCATTTCTGGGCGTATTTCACAGACTAGCCGGTTGTGATAATCTCGGCGAGGATGACGTGGAGGAGTGGGCAAGTGGAGCATGTGACGCAATCGGCTTCAACGAATTGACAGACGACGAGATAGTCGCGCGTGTGTTGGAGGAAGAAGTGGACGATCCAACTGATGACCTTGTCGACCCGAGCGTCATAACTCACACAGACGGAGCGGCTGCCTTAGAGACCGCATTACACTATGTCGAGCAACAAGACGACACAACAGCTGCCGATATCCTTTTAGTAAAACGATTGCGAGACATTGCGGCCAAAAAACGTTCGTTTGCTGTTAAACAAAAAGAATAACATCGTATTTCACGCCAACAGCCGCGAGGCCCCAGACATAAACATTGTTTTCAATGAACATTAGATGTGTCTATCTAGGTTTAACTGGCCTGGCAGTGATGTTGATGTTTCATTATGTTTACGCCTATCGTTTTTTCGTGGCTGTTAGGCCTATCGTTTTTATTATCAATCGAACTAACAAGTGTTTCATATCTTTTATTTTTTACTCCATGTTATCCGTGGTTTATCTAGGTTTAAATGGCCTTCCGCCCGAAATGCAGAGTTGTTATTTTATTACGTCGATTTACGCCTATCATTTTTCCGTGGCTGTTATCGTTTTTGTTATCAACCAAACTGCAAGTGTTTCATTCTACAACGTATCTTTTATTTCTTGACTCAATGGTGTTGGTTTATCTAGGTTTAAATGGCATTCCGCCCGAAATACAGACACGGAAATTATTACGTACGCCGATTTGATTAGGCATGTGTTTTTATTACGACGTGTACTACTATTTGTGTACTAGTACTTGTGTTTGTGAGCTTAATTAAAAGCTATTAAATCATTTGGTATACCCTGTATGAAGTGTATTGTGTGTAGTTTATGTTCCTTTATCCATTGCATGTGTCATATATCATTTTACCACATCAGGCTATGCTACGAGAGCAAATAAACAAAAAATTACGTCATCCGAGTTTTTCGCAAATCCGAGGTGCCCCCGGTCTCATCCAACTCGGATAAGAGGGATCTTACTGTATGTCACGAATGTGGAAATCTAGGGCGTTGCAGTTATACATTTCCACATTTTGTTGGAAAATTATTTATAAAACATAAATAAGTTTTCACAAATTTTGATTTTGTTAAAAACTATAAAATTGACCATATTCTAGATTTTTTTCTTGCTGATTAAGACTAAATTTTTGAAAATCTATGACCGCAGGGCTTTATTGACAACTTTGCAAAGTTTCATATACGTAGGGTTACCAACTTGGGTCAACCAGAATTCCGGACAAAGCTCCAATTTAAGTGGGCACACAAGGGGTCTGGGGCGAAGCCCCAGCCGCCGGAGGCGAAATTTTTTTGGACCCTTTTAACCTTCAAAACAGCCGGATACGTAATTTAAAGATTCAATGACTTGGATACATCCAAGTTTTAATTCTTCTTTTTGGGAGGCGAATTGCCTACCAGTTCCATTTCACGATGCAACAATCCGACAGAAAGCACAGGAAAATCGCCTACTGTACGTTCAGTGCCGACACGTCTGGCCACGGTCGCTAAACAAACGGACTATAATTGGATGAGCGTAGCGAGCGAAGCGAAGATTTAATTTCACTACACTGGAGGAAAAAATCCGGAATGTTTTTTTTTTTTTTTTCTTTCTGTATTTTTGTCTGTTTGTTAACACGATTCCGGCTAAACCGATACTCCGATTGCGATGAAATTTTATGGAGACCTTCAAAATCTCTGAACTTAGAACTGCCACGTTTTTGAGCGCAATCGGAAAATTATTTCTCATGAAAATCGCCATTTTACGAATTTTTTCAATTTTTAAAATATTTCTTCGACTTATAACACCTACATGCTTAGTTCGATTTTAATGATTTTTTCACAAAACCTTTATTTTATGAATTAAGATATTGGAATTTAGATTCTAAAACTGTAGACTTTTATTGAAAATGTTTTGTGTCATACTCTCATACTTAATTTTATGAATTAATATATTCTTGTAAAATTTGAGCGCAATAGAATAATTATTTCTTATAAAAATCGCAATTTTACGATTTTTTCCTTTTTTAAAATTACGATTCATAAAAAAAATTAAAAACTAAAGTCAATTTTTTATTTAATTTAATTTAATTTAAAAAAATTATTCGACTTTGTAATAATTTTGTCACAGAACAACAGAAAATCCTCATAACACATGGCAGCTCAATGCACCAATTACGCTCATCCAACAACGCGGCGGGACTTAAGCGTTTTCCTAGTACTAAACTGAAATCTCATGTTGTAGCGCCTGCGCCTCGCCAAGTGCGCATACAATACAAAGGAGTTGGGGAAGGGTAGTGGGACAGGGCAGTCTCGAGCACGACTAGCTAGGAGTAGGACTACGGAAAGGCGGCTACATGAAAGAAACTTACTTTTATTCCAAATTACCAAACCAACTGATGTATTAACTTTACAGAGAAAAAACACTAATTCACTGCAATACTCTAAAATTCAATAAAATGTAGTACAAATATGACTTTTTCACAAATTCCGGACAAAGTGCCGTCCGGAATGAGGCAATTCCCCTTTCCGGACAAAGGCATCAAAATCAGGACTGTCCGGAGAAATTCCGGACGGTTGGCAACCCTACATATACGTCTGATGCATCTTGGCCGAGCGAATAGCTATTTGCTAACTGCCAGAATGTGTCTCATTCCCTCAGGTTCAGACTGCATGCAAGGCAACAGGTTTGTCCGTGTTTCTTACCAGCAAAAAAAAAATGCTCAAATTCAAAATTACAAAATCATTCATAGCATAGGCCTAGAAATGGAGTATCCTGTATCTGTGATAAGAGCATAAAAGTCCGTTGATCCATGAAAATGGCAACCCTGGGCCCGGATCCACAAAGGGGAGTTAACCGAAATCGGAGTTAAATTTAGGAGTAAGCCGTACTTTACTCCCAATTCGGTATCCACAAAAGAGAGTAGAGCAATTTTCGGAGTTATTTAGCTACCAAATTTAACTCCTGCTTTTTATTAGGAGTTAAAATATTAAAAATGGCCGACCGTCACATCTCAGATCTTTGATGATAGATAATAAACTAAATATCAATATTATATCGATTTTACACTCAAATTTACAATTAAAAATTTGTATTTTGCGTGTTACAACTATTCCCGCGTTTGAAATACAAGTAACATCCCGCGCTGTTTCAGGTTAGGTTAGGCCTATCGATCGGCACGGACATTTGTTTTGTAAACAAGACGTCGCAAGATGTCTTGGCCAGGCCAGTAGACCGACTGCCGAGGCTTTGACATCAAAATACTGGTTTATTTTCACTGTCAGTCTATCAAAATATGTTACGGTTTGTTTGAGGCACTAGACAGTCCATCTACAGACGAATTTTGACGAGGTTTTGCCAAGAGATTGTCCAGTTGCTGGCCGAAGTAGGGTTAGGGTAGGCCTAGGCCTGGCCCCTACCCAGTGAGAGATGCTCGGTGCTGGCCCAATCGTCAGATTTGAATAAGGTAAGTCTGAGATTGAATAATCTAAGGCCCAGTGCTTGGCCCTAGTCCGTATAGCCCCCACGATCTGATCAAATTAGGTAGTCCTAAGTAGCCTAGAACCTAGGCTAGGCCAGGGTCTGTGGTAGGCCTAGGCCCTAGGGCCGTGGGATAGGACTAAACAAAGTTTCCAAACGCTTTGCTAGGCCTGAGCCTAAGCAACATACTCTTGGGTCTAGGCTTAGCCTAGCCAAGCCTTTTGTTAGGTCTACCAGACTCCAGGCCATGCTTGGCCTTGTGTCGGGCTAGGGCCAAGGTCCTAGGCCTACAGGTTTAACCTCAAAATGTGAAGGCAGGTCTTGTAGGGTCTAGCGGCTAGGCTAGCCTAGTCTTACTCTAGACCTAAGCCTACATAAGTCTTCTACAGCAGTAGGCTTTTTAAAATTTTTATGATAATTAATTTTGGATCATTTATTGTAGGCCTAATTGGAAACGGACGGATCATTGCCCACGATTGTCAGCAGACGGTGCGTTGCTTGTCGCCCCAATGGACATTTTGCAGTTTGCTGCCCGTGGTCATAAACGGGTTCCTCGTCTGATTCAGTGCCTAAGTAAGTAGGTATGATAGAAGTAAGTCAACTAAGATAGCATCTCATTTCATTTCATTTCATTTCATTTTATTAGTCATCAATTTTAGCACTCATATGCTTACACAATTACAAGGTAGGCGAGTATTTGATGTTGTCCATGTTGGTATAAAGTAAAATCCAATACATTACAAAGTATTTACAAAATTACCTATACAGGTATACTAAAGTATCTAGAGACCATTCTATAGCTCATTAAAATAACCCTTTCCACAGAGTCTAAAATATAAATAACACAGGATAAATCACTGAATATCGTCACACAATAAAAAACCAGAATAAAACTCACTAATTCTTATTTGCAGAATGCAGGTGCAGCTCAAACTGCAAATCAGTTACCTACATTAGTTTGTGCTAAAATTATTACTAAAATATTTCTGAGAGCGAATAAAACTCCATTTCCAGCAGCCAGGATTCATCTTAAATTTAAAATCTGTGTCTCCTAAGCTCTCCTTTAAGTAGCCAGGGAGGTGGTTGACTATTTTCCTCCCAGCCTGAGTAGGATCATTATCAGACAACCTTAGCCTACTTTGTTCCTGGTGAAGGTTGTCCTTCTGTCTCGTGTTATGGGGGTGTACATCACTGTTTCTCGTAAACAACATGGGGTTATCATTTACAAAAACTGCCATTTCCATTATATAGATTGATGTTTACGGTGAGTACCCCTAGGGTTCTAAAAGCCTGCCTGCATGATCCTCTATTGGGTAAGTTGGCCATAATTCTAATAGCCCGTTTTTGCAAACGAAAAACAGCTAATGCCGAGGAGGCATTACCCCAGAACAGGATTCCATATTGAATCAAAGATTGGAAGAATGAAAAATACACCATTTTTGCAGTACTCTGGTTACACTGCTTTACAACTTTCCTCAAAACAAAACACGCTGAACTTAGTCTACCACACAAGTTCTCAAGTGCTGAGCCCATTTTAGTCTGTAATCTACTGTTAAACCAGAAACATTGCATGATCTGCAACTTCCAATAGTTCCCTCCCAAGTTCTATTACCATCTGTACTGGCTCACCAATTGCTGGAATTTCATCAACTGCGTTTTAGCACAATTTAACTTAAGCTTGTTGGCTTCAAACCATTCTATTAACTCTCTCAGTATGATAAGAAATTTGTCTTTGAGACCCATGTTACACAGAGCTCGAATAATAATACTAGCATCATCTGCATATAGAACCACCAAGCAATCCAGAGGCAAGTTGGTAGGAAGGTCATTGATGTAAAGAATAAAAAAACACGGCCTACCACCGACCCTTGTGGAACACCATGTTTAATAAGTCTCCATTTAGAGTGCGTTATTGTTTGCCCCTTGCCAAGGCCACCCTCTGTTTCCTATTACACAAGTACGAGGTTACCAGGCCAGTGTGGACATCTCTAATCCCCAAATGATCTAATTTGCGAAGTAGAAGTTCGTGGTTGATTGTATCGAAAGCCTTCGATAGATCACACATAATGGACCCTGTTACTTCCTTCTCTTCAAGAGCCCCTTGGATTGCATGTGTAAGTTGAAAGGTTGCCGATTTGGTGGAATATCCAGCTCTAAATCCGTGTTGGCATTCAGACAGAATATTCTCATCTCTCAGGAAGGCATCGAGTTGTTTAAGAAACAATTTTTCTAACACTTTGGAAAAGTTTGGGATCAGCGACACGGGTCTATAGCTGGCCCTCTCCTGCCATTTGCCCTTCTTAAAAAGGTGGTATCACTGTGGAAAAATTTCAACTTTTCCGGAAATGTCCCCGAAATGAATGAGGAATTGCAGATAGCTGCTAGAGGTTCAGCTATGACCGCACCACATCGGCGAATAAGAAAACTGTGGCACCTCATCCCACCCGGCTGACCTCTTTGATTTTAAATCTTTTATTACCTGGCGAACTTCGTTAATGCTAACAGGCCTTAAAACCATCTTATGAATGCGCCTGACACCTCCCTTACTTAGCTTGGCCAAACATGCCTCAAACAGTATCCGCCTTGGTATCAATTATATTATCAGCAATATCTGTGAAATAATCATGAACAAATTTGCTACCTTATTTGCATCTGCTATTTCCCTTCCTTCAATTTCCAGAACAATGGGATCGGTTTCCTTCTCCTCTTCCTTACCTGCAAGTGCTTTTTACCACCCCCATGTAGCCTTTACTTTATTTTTAGCTTCCCCAATCTGCCTGCTGGTATGTGCCTTTTTGGCCATCCGGATGTCCTTATTAAACCTCTTTTTGAAAGCTTGGAAGCGCTCAAGAAAATGGGCGCACTGGTTTACTTTACTTTGTTGGAACAGATCTCTCTTTACTTGACATTTCCTTCTTATTTCATCCGTTAGCCACCCCCTCCGCCGAGATTTTACTAGAAATTGTCTGAGCGGGGAAAGCTGTATTGAAAAGTGATAAAAATATTCTTAGAAATTCATTATATTTCCCATCAGTATCCGGAATCCTATCTATCCCGCTCCAGTCCGTATCCCTTAATTGCTCTATGAAATTAATGATGCTCTCCTCCTTAAATTGCCTACTCCAGCTATAGGCCCCCCTTTTATTCTGTTAGCTTGGCCCACTACCGGCAGACTGATAATTTGACAGCAGTGATCAGAATAAACCTGTCTCGATGACTTTAGGAGCAATCGTGGACGAGAAGTTTGTAAATACGTTATCAATAACAGAACTACTATTCAGTGTAATTCTTGTTGGGGTTGTAATAAGAGCCGATAAAATTATAAATGCCCAAAATATTTACCATGTCTTGCTTCTCGGTACTTGGTTTAGAGAAGTCCACGTTAAAATCACCACTTATTACCATGTGTTTTGTACCATCTTTACACTGCAGCATTTTGAACATCGTTTCTAACTTGGAATAAAACAGGCCAAAGTTGGCCGGATGGGTGGTCTGTAAACTGTCACAATTACCAATTTAATGGGTGATGTTATTTCTAGAGCACACAATTCTATAGATTCTCAACTGCTACCGAGTCCAGGTCAGCTCGATTTTTGTATTTGTAACCTGCCGATTTCCTAATAAAAATAGCCGTTCCTCCCCTTATATGTTCCTTTCTTTGAAAAACATGCAACTAACTTGAAATCGCTAATAAGAACCGACTCCTCCTGACCCCGCTCGAACCAGTGTTCTGATATACAAATAAAATCCACGATTTCTTTTTGAGAATCTAGAAATATCTCTATTTCTTCTGGTTTTTCACCCCCAAACCTTGCGTGTTGTGATGCATCAAAAACTTCTGAGCGCCGCTGGGCTTTTAGGCAAAACATACGAAGTCGCCTGTCTGGATACGCCAGGCACTATGGTGACTTGCTTACATCCCGGTTACAAGAAAATTTTGACTCCCTTCTCCTACTTTATCCCCTTGTGCCGTGGAAGTGTTATCTACAAGCTCTTCCGAGGTCCCTTGACCCATCAAGATCTCCTGAACTCTCTCTGCAATGAACTGTCCTAGGAAGAGACCCCCCCTTCGGTTGAGATGGATCCCATCTCTAGCCGATTCCCATTTAGAAATCCTGGCATTCGGATCTAAGAGCTCACTCTCTTGTACTGATTACACACCCATTCAATCCCTTCATTAACCTCCTCAATATATTCATCGGAGCAATCATTCCGATACACAAGCCCATTAATATGAGGTGCGCATCTCGCAATGGTCCGTCCCTTAAATCATCAACTAACAAAGCGAGTCTCTCCATCACATGTATATCACTTCTGTCTTTAAACATTATTAGTTCCTATATGACACACTATGGACCTTTGGGACATACCCCAAGTTCTTTACTCCCACTCGACTCACAAGTTCCTGGGTTCTTATGCCCCCATATACCTTAACCTCGCACCCTGCTGGTTCCAACACCTCCCTTGCACCGCGCAGCATTGAGTCGCCCAACACGAGCACCTCCGTGGTTGGAACAACTTCGGAGTCCCCGACTGTTTGTGTCCTCCTCCCGTTGAGCAAAGATCCTCCTGTAATGCTCTGCCCTGGACTCTTGCTGATTACCAATGCCTAATTCCTCTGGATGGTCCTTTTTGTTTCCTGTAGTGGGCCTCGGCTTACCCGCTCTTTCTGCGTGATCCGTCTCTGGCTTGCGACTGACGTCCGGTCCTATATCCCCACTAGGCCTAGCCTCGGCCCTCGGGTCCCTCGGTGTCCTCTGTCCTTATAACCCACTAACCTCGGCCCTTGGAGTCCTCTTTGGGGTAGGGCTGTAAATCGGGCTACCTGCCTCTCTCGTGACGAACCGGTTCAGCTGACTGGCCATGTCTCAATAGTAGCACGTAAATTGAGTACTTCAGCAGCCAGTAACCTAACCTCTTTTTCCAGCCCCGCTCCGACCTGTGTGATACCGCATCCTTACAGCAATTATCACAAAACCAGTTTATGTTTTTAGCCCCACTGATAGCCTTTGAAAGTTGCGACTTCATTCCTATACAATAAGTGTGGAAACCATTTGGGACATTTATCACAGCCTAACCACGAGTCCCCTTGTTTTATGTTGTATTCCCACACGTCGCACAGGGGTCGCTTTCCTCGTCATCGGAAAGCATTTTGTACGAATGCAAGAGGAGACTTTTTGAGGTTAGGTAGCTCCTGTCAGCTGTCTAGCTAGACATTATCACTATTCCTTTTCCACTTTCTTCACTTCTCCTAACAATTCCACGAAACTAAGTCCCTTTTAGCTACCCGACAAACATCATTACATTCTAAACAAACAAGTATAATAGTGAAAATTAAACTTTTTCCCTAAACACTTTAAAAACGGCTGTCAAACCATGACGCCATCTTGGATGGTGGATGGTTACACAAATCGGTTATCGAGTGGCACATTTGTTGAATCTAAGTCTATTTGTTTTAGGCCTATAAGGTAGGTCTACAGAAAAATTGTAGAGTGTCAGTGCAAACAAAGATTCATCTATCAATGAGGGTTGGTGTAGCTCTATGATGAATTAGTACCGGTCCTTACTAGTTGAATCTTTCAATAAATAAAATAATATCAAGTACAAGTGGCCTTTCAATAATGTCCCTTGCTGAAATTCTCAGTGTCCTCTCGGCCTGAAAATATGTTCTTGGAACCGAGTAGGTAGAATTTGAACGGCATAGGCTAGGCCTTACATGCTTCAGTCAAACTGCGATATTGCATGAATTGTTATGTTTTTACTTCCATGAACTTTGTGCAAATGAGAACTTGGAAAAATGTAATAAATTGCTCTTGCCCTACCTACCTACTTATTGTTGGTTTGCTTAAGTTTAACATAGATAGACCTACTTTAATTGACCATAGTAGGCTCTATAAGCCAAAAATTTAAAATATTGACCCATTAAAAATTAAGTAGCTATTAAAGTATAGCTGTTCTTTAAAAAAATATGAGATAATATTCATTTAAACATAGGTTAAGAACCATATGCCTAGAGAAAGCAACATGTAGCCCACACAGTAGGCCTACCTACACCTACAAGATATTTATGTTTTAATAACTACCGGTATGTCTACTAATTGGAACAAAATTTTGGTTTGGTTTGTATATTTGAGAGAAATTGATATAATTTGTATGCTTTTTCAGATGTGTTGAAATGAACATCCTACTACTTGTTCCTCTCCCCGTACCAGCACCTGATTACCCGGACTGGACGCCATAGTCAGTGATCTGCGCCCAGCTACTCGAGGGATTGAAGTGTGAAGTCAATTGATTGCTCTTCTGATTCTATTGAACCTGAGTCAATTCTTAAATCAGTTTTGTGGTTGTAGGTAACTTATGCTACATCTTGGTAACATCATGCAGAATCATGGGATTAATAATTTCTAAATACATTATTATTATTTATATAAATTTATATAAATTTATTTGCAATTTGTTCAAAATCAAATTCAAATTCAAATTGTGCAAGGACAAGTCCCTGGACCCCCATTTGCATGTGCCATCGTGGCCACTCAATCGTGACGCTATGGAGAAAAATATTTCTCTTATTTGACCATTCTCTGAAAGGCAAATTAACAGTCTAGAAAAAAAATATTTTTTGTCTGGAAAACCTGAAAAAGATAGGGAATTTTGTATTGCAAAATTTATTGCCCAATGTTATTTATTCAAGGTTTATAGGCTAGGAAATATTCAAAAATAAAAACCACTAGCTGGGCAAGTCAGTAAAATTTGTACAAGTTGCCCAGAGATAATTCGAAGTTGACACAATAGATACTACACCCCTATTGCAATATTATTGGTAGATACTTTAATAATTTTAAGGTGATACAGTTACATATTAAATTTTCCTTGTGCTAGAAACGTCTTCCTTCTTCTATGCAGATTTAAAAAATATGTATAAAATAAATAAATAATTTTAACATTTAAATTGTGTTTTTACTTAATTTTAATCTTGTAATTTTTCAATCTAGGCCTACCAATTTCCCCATCAATTTTAATCCCCCCAGGTATACCAGAGATTGATGACAGTTGACAACCATTACCAATGACAGCAGCGGTTGGCTCCACATAGTTCATCAAGTTTTGAAGGAGGGTTCCCTTGACAATTGTTGCTTTCACTCTACAATCATTAACAACTGGATCTATTATAAAGAAAATACAAAATTAGGAATTTATTTTTAGCTATATATTACCATTGAGTAAACCATCCTTTTCTATACTCAAAGATATTACCTAGCTTTGTTGTAATAGTGATGTGTGTCTGTGTGTACCTATATGTGTGCAATAGAATGGTACAATGAATAATTGAATTATTTTGATTATGTGAAATATAAAAAAATGCAGGAAGAAACTTCAGGGATTGAGACGTCCATCAATAACAAAAAGTGGTTGTCAATATAAGTAAAACTATTAGGGGTGGGGTTGTGGGAATGGATATTTGGTTAGTTAAATCCACATAACACGTAGACACATAATTTAATAAAAATATTCAAATAACATAAAATATGACTAAACGCTCATTCCAATATTAAGGGAGGTAGAGAGCAGTAAGGGTGAAAAATCGCTTGGCCCCGCATATTATTTATTGTCATGTTATTATGTACCAGTACTTCCATGCCAAATTTCATGCTGGCAGCTTACTATACTGGTACAGTGCTTATCATTAATAGTTACAGTATAATTATTATAGGGGTGGGGATGAAAAAATCGTGGTTGTGAAATGAATATTAAGTTGAGATGATCAAAGCACGTAAACACATAATTTTGATTAGCAAATGAAATATTCAAATTTTGTTAAAAACGACTCAACGCTCATTCCAATGTTAAGGGTTGTAGGGAATACAAGGGGTGTTATATTGCTTTACTTCCCGCGGATTGTTTATTTTCATATTATAATGTACCTCCATGACAAATTTCATGCAGGTAACTTACTAGGCACCTCACTAGTTAGTGTTGGAATTACTGGTATCCAGAGAATAATAACATACACTATTAGGGGTTGGGGTGGAGAAAAACATGGTCGAGGAAAGATAAGTAGTTAAATGTGATTAAAATAAACTGACAATAATTTATACAAATAACTAAATAATTTGAAATGTCATAATGTATTTGATACTAGCTAATACCATTCCAATTTTAATGGATGGTTTAGGGGATGTTAAAGGAAACTTATAGCTTAGATTCCTCCCCTTGGATTATAATGATCATATTATTTTGTATTTTCTAGCACCATTTCAAATTAATTTTCATGGTGGTAGCCGGAAATGCAATATTCGCGTGCTATAACATTAACATTTATTAATTAATTAATTAATAATAATATATCAATGAATAATGTTAATAAATAAATAAATAAATAATAAATAATAATAAAATTATCAATTATACTGAGTATTTAAATAACATATTATTATTATTATGATAATTTGAAATTCGGTCCAAAACAACTTTTTAATAAAACTCTTTTCTATTGGTTTCAATATGAAAGCTGTGTTCTCATTGGCTCAATTCCATAACGTCATCTATGACGTCATCACTAGTGGGAGCTATTTTACTTCCGTCTTACTCCAAAATTAACTCCGCTTTGTGGATTCAGAAATCGGAGTTAAAGGTCAAACTAAATTTTAGGAGTTAGACAGGAGTAAAAAATGGGAGTTAAATGGATTTAACTCCGAAAATTAACTCCTCTTTGTGGATCCGGGCCCTGGTGATAACTTGTTGAATGTTTCAGATTGGTGACCCTCTGACGTGCAGTCAGCTATCGGACACACTGCTTCGCGAGCGCGGCCAATACGTCCAAGCAATCAATTATCCGACAGTGCCGATGGGTGAAGAGAAGTTGAGACTAGCTCCGACCCCACACCACACAAAACCCATGATCGACGGTCTGGTCCACGACATGGTGGATATCTGGACCAGGCTGCGGTTACCTCTATTGTCGTGAGCTACAGTGCACAACAATGCTAGCCGAAAATTATTTACAAAAAGCTACTGCTGTAAACCCTTAATGGACGGTGTTGGTTTTATTTTCATTAGTTTAATATGCGTACATATTGTGTACTGTAAGAACACTATATATACGTAATACAATATTGAGTCTCAGCTGCTGGAATTAACATTTTATATATCGACTTAATAAGCAGGCCAAGGTGGGCATCTGCTTAATATAAATTTTAAAACCTTGTCATAGTTGACTTGCCGTAATTCAGTTAATTTTCAATAATGGTCTTTCTCAATATTAGGTCAAAGCAAAAACATTCCATTTACCTGAATTTTACTAAGAAACCCAATATTTGACATTTATTATTAATGGTTATTATTCAGTAAGATACTTACAAGGGAACTCTTATTGATGGAATGTTGAGCATTGTTTGATCCATGACTTTAAGCAACAACGAGCTCCTTGCAAATGTTGATGGTGACATCTTGAGAAAGCTGAGAGTCTTAGGCTGGCAGGTAGGGGTGCAATGCCATTTAGTAGTGTCGACATGATTTCCCAGATTACTTCTCCAATGTTCTGTCACTCGAAACTCATACGTAATTAGGTGCGAAGATATGAAAAGGCCACCCAATACGATAATTTGTGTTTAGGCCTACTAATGTGCTCTTAACTGAAGGCAACAACTTTCCTCCCAATGCCATCTTGCACAGGAGAATAAAGTCAAAAGAAAATCTAGTCCTACGGTGCAAAATTAATACTTTGCGTTTAGAAAAGGCTGGATGGATAAAAGCCGATTGGCTGAAGTTGTAACGGAGCCTCGGTAACGTGGTAAAACCTAAAAACAAGTGAAAACAACATGGGCCAACAATATTATGGTGTCACAAGCGTGAAAATGTGCAACCAGCAGATTTCATACTACATCATTTTTTGGGGGGATGACATTGGTTACCCGCATCTTTTACTTACCAGTAATTTAAGCATTACTTTGCTGGATCCAGATTACATGGTCAAATTACTATGTATGATTGAGCTAGAATGAGCTTTGATTTGACGTGGTTGACTGCAGAGCGTAGCAGCACCCTTGCAGGGTCATGTTGTGTACGATCAGCGTCACAGTTAATCAAGGGTTTTACCGACATTAACGACACTAAATCAGCAAATCTCGGATTAGGCACCTTTAAAAGTCACACCAAGATAGCACCAAATAGTAAATACACAAAGCCAGACCCAGCGAATGGGCAAGGTGTGGACAGCTTGCCCTATTAATGTCACTAGAAAAACTGGCCCTATTCGATTTCTACACCAGAAATAAGCCTGCGCTAAGGCTATGCAGTGTTTGGTACAAAGTACAAACCTTGTGTTAGTATTAACTACGCCCTGAGGCCAGTGTTTTAAAGTCCCAATATAGGCCAAATGCAACGTAAAATAGGGCCGCCATGTTTCCTCACAATCTGTTGGATGACTTCACCGAGTGATAGCTCTGTGAATAGCGACGCCAGAACAAACCAAATATTGACGACCGAGGTCGATAACGGCAGGTATCTTCCAGACCCCTTGATTTAAATATGATCGAGGGTGAACATTGGATGCCTTGTCATGAAAGCATGGGATCCAGATTCCCAGAAGGGCTGGTACTGGCTCAGAATTTTACTTTATGTGATTTCATCCTTGTTTCAAATGGTTGCTTAGTATTTCGATTATCAATGAATATGATGTTTTATGAGGATGTTGATTATTAAATAGTCAGTTTGTGTGCATCCTTGAACTCTACACATTGCTCCAGTTTTGTTACAGTTTGTGTGGGCAAGGGTTTACCTACTGGCTATCGTGCATTCTCTTTTTTTATTATTGGTGTGCGGGAACACAAAATTTAGGGTCATATCATAATTTAAGAAGATTCTTCACAGGTAAAATTCAATAGCCATTTTCACATGCAGTATTATGACAGCCGTCTTTTTCCTAACCGATCCGCTTCTACTCGAACTAGACACGAGTAATCGACTCGGCGGTTAGTGATCGACCCGGTTGAGGTTGATATTGTTGCGATAAATTACGTGACAACCGAATCCGACTCGGTTATTTTTCGTTAGCCAAAATTTCTTTATGTTTGATTAGTAAAAATGGTGCATGATAAGCCTTGGCCTACACGTAAACACAACCAGATTATTAACTTTCTCAAACGAATAACAATAGTATGCTCAAAGAAAACTGACCTTTAGAAAGGGCCTACCCCTAAAAGTCCCGTACGTTCCCTTTTTTCATGAAATTATCCCATTTAAAACCAATTTCTCCCCGATTGGAAATAATACACACATCTATGTCATTTAGAAGATTTGACAACTGACTGCGAATCATCTGTTCATATTTGGCCGTCCACTGCCATGTAAATCATATTTTTTGACCTCGACCAACAACAACCGAATCGATTACCGTTGCTCCGAGTTGATTACCGTTGCCGAATTGAATTCGTAGAGTTACTGAATAGAGGCCCAGGACTGAACCAGCCACAGGTTGTAGCCTTGAGAAGGTAGCTAGCTGGTCTTGATGACCTGATTGCCGCAGTCTAACATCACGTGGTTCTCAATTCAGTTTAGTTCGTTAAAACGGCCTTCACACATTGTTTAATGTGACTCTGGGTCCCCCTAGAGCCCAGCACTTTGACCTATATATCCCAGTCTGACCCTGAATTGAGATCTGTGCACTTTACAATTAAATACATTGCATTCATTGGTAAATACTAGTTTGTAGAATGAAAAATATTTGAGGAAGAAAACTTGTGTGTATTGATTTTATCAAGTTTCAGATGACTGAAGACTGAAGAGCTATGCATGACAAATTTTGATATTGAATCAAAGTTGTCTTACCAATACAAATCCAAATGAAGGTGGAATATCTTTTGATACCCCAAATAATACCAACTCAACTAAATAATCACTTGCCACATTCGTACTAATAGCTTACTAACAACTAATCACTAACACATTTCTGCTCAATGAGAAGATATTTGGTTGTAGAAGGTACACAATAACAAGACCAAATGGATCAACCTATTTGTTTATTATTAAGGACTAGGGTTGCTCAGGTGAAGACATCAACTACCAGTACTTGTCATTCGTTGCTAGTTGTCGATCTTCCCTTGTTCTTGAATTGTTTGCTAGGACTTGACCCGGGGAAGCGACCAGTACCAGTATGTAACTCTGGCAGATTTGATAAATTTAAACTTAGGTGTTTTTTACCCTTTAGCCAGAAACATGTTCACACTTTGCTGTAATTCACATTGAAATTCTACTTATTCTTTGTTCAAATTTGGTGCTTGTTTTGTACTATTGAGAGGGGGTGCACTCGGGTGTTGATGATTTCTGCTGAACGGTTGGTAATATCTTTACCAAATTTTGCATTTTATTTGCTTGTATGCAATTGCAATTGAATTTATTTAGCTATTTATTTATTTTTAAGTACAATTAATATCATTTCAGATGACCTTGCAACTGCAATTGGTTGCAAAAAGTAAGCAAATGGAAAATCCAAAACATGGATTTCAATTCTGGAAATTCGTCTTACGATAAAACCAAATTAACCTGCGCGTTCACATTTATTTAAACGTTAATATCCAGTATGCAAATTTGAGTTTAAAAAAATCTGTAAATTAAATTAAATTTAATTTAAAAATTTAAATAAATTCCCAAAGTTGACCAAAACAGAGTAAATTTTGGTGATTTCACTTATTTTTAATTCAAAATCAATTAATTAATTTGGGAATACATGTACTGGATATAATAGAATTATTCTAAATTAACGTTAGTGTGAAATTTGATAACGGTGTTTTAAACCATTAACCCCGAAAAAACAACAGTAAGCCGAGTGTTTAAACTCGTCTCCGTGCCAGCCTCGGCTTGCACATCTGAAGAAGCAGGTGGCAAAGTGTATACATATGCCCTACACTTGCACACAGTTGAAAGATGACAAATATTTTAAGAAATGTCATGTGATAGACTTGCCATCTCTTTACCACTGAGCTAGGCTTCTGAGAAGGCAATACTAGTGGATGAGTTTTATTTAATTAATTCTGTGGAAGCAACTTGACAAAGGAGACAGACTTTTTCGGAAGATGCAAACTGTTTTGTGCAGTACTACTTACTTTTAAAATATAATTGTTAACATTACCATTAGTATTCAGGAAGGTGGGGTGCTACTCTTCCATGCAAACTGACGGAAGTAAATTCTTAGTGTGACCAAATCTAAAATGTTCTTATTGTAATTTAAAGCATTAGACATATTTGTTTGTTCTTGGTATTTAATTATTTGCGCCATTTACTTGGTATGCAATAAGATGTTTGCTGTGATGCACAATACATAAACCACTTGTAAAATACATAGTAAGATAGGAGAAGAGTTGACACATTTATTTGCTCACCCCACCATAAAGCCTGATGTTCACTCTATTATGTGATTTTATTAATGTTATTTGTTATTCTTGAAACAATTTAGTATTATCAATAAGAAGAAATCATAGTCCTGACATGTTATTTAATATTTGTTGCAATTGGATATTTTCCAGCATTGACATTTTTTATCATCTGTTCTTTGTTGTCGGTACTAAAGTCTAATAAAATACTATTACGTGATCCAGAAGGGAACGTCTTGAGGTTCTGTATGCATCAACATGCCTCGGTGTCTGTACAAGCCAGATGACTACGAGAGTTGTTTGATTTGTTAGTGTTGGGCTGTCCTAGTTACCACCCGTTTGCACACAAAAGCATTGCATGCCGTCGCTTGTCCTTGGTAGGCCCTACTGTGTAACGTACAGTCTCGTAGCCATGTGTAAGATGTGGTTACAGCTGGGCCCATAACGGAGATTGCGGTTACTAGTGTTTAGGCAGTTTCATGAAGGTAATGTTTATTAATGTTGAATTCTTGCTAGATACAATGTTCAAGCAACTTTGAGAAGTACAAAGTGTTCCCTTGTAAAAAACAACATATTTTAGCACAATTTCTCTTCAGAAATACCACAACCATGGTAATGCCTTGGCATGATATTTAATTACTTTCTTCATTATTTAATATATAATAATATAAGCTTTAAAGTCTCAACTTTGCTTGGTGTCAGTATTGTTTTATCTCTGTATTCACAATTCCAAAAGATTTGTTTTAATCTTACTACAAGTTTTAATAAATGAATACATGCAGAAGTACCTGGATAATCTTTGTCTTGTGTCTACTTTCTTGTAATGGTAGTACCTGAGTCTTATCACTACTGAACTCTGATGGTAGTTCCCCCATGTGTGCTCGTATAGATTGAGCGAGTGAGTTTGATAAAAACCAACCGAACCACTGACGATCCTGTCTGATGAGACCTTATATTGGCGTTTAGAGGAAAAAATGCAAAGAGGCTGAATATCTGTAGAGACTTTTCTAAAATCCTTCTCATCAATATGAAACTCTTCCACGGTAGGACCGGAGCCTCGGCCGTCATATTGAAAAATGGTGGCCAAAATGTGTTTGTTTTTGTATATCTCAAAAGAAATGTTTAAATAAAGTTGGAAAAAATTACAATGGTGATTACTGAAAATATTCAACATCAAATAACTTAAAAAAATTGTGATAATATTGACGATAAACCCCCCGGTTAACCAGCCCTAGGGTATGATAAACCCCATGGTAACCAGCCCTAGGTAGATAACCCCATGGTAATCAGCCCAAGGGTATGATAAACCCCATGGTAACCAGCCCTAGGGTACGATAAACCCCATGGTAACCAGCCCTAGGGTACGATAAACCCCATGGTAACCAGCCCTAGGGTACGATAAACCCCATGGTAACCAGCCCTAGGGTACGATAAACCCCATGGTAACCAGCTCTAGGGTACGATAAACCCCATGGTAAACCAGCCCTAGGGTTCGATAAAACCCATGGCAACCATCCCTAGGGTACGATTAACCCCATGGCAGTGTTGTGTCAGTTCTTTTTTAAAATGAACTTTTTAAAAGTAAAAGTTCTTTTAAAACCCAAAATTTTGAAAAGTTCAAGTTCGTCTAAAATATGAACTAAGTTCTTTTAAAAGTTCTTTAGTAAAAAAAAACCTATTTTATTAAAGGCTGGCGTAAAATGAAGAAAAACACGAGGAAAAACATAAGGGGTGTTCGAGTACCAAACTAGTCGCGAGTTTAAGTCTTACGAAAGTGTTGAGCTGTCTTTGATCGTGTTGATGATTTGTACTACATTCTCGTCACGTCGACCAGCTTGTAAAACTATGGCAGATACTTAGCATTGTAGGTTTCCAAGATTTTATCCGAATTAGTTGGCGTGCATCGTTTTAAATTCGTGAATCGTACGTGACCTTGTCATTAACAGCTGAAAGTGCGTCAACGTAGGCCTACGATGGAACGATTTGTTATTGTTTTCAAGCGTCGACGGCTGCTCGACGCACGGAAAGAACTTTCAAATGAACTTTCTAAAACTGAAAAGTTCGTTCTCAAAAAGAACTTTTAAAAGTTCAAATTCATTCATTTAAAAAAAGAGTAAGTTCACTGAAATGTTCACAAAAAAAGAACGCGTTCTTTTTATAAGTTCCTTCCTCAACACTGCCCCATGGTGAACCAGCATTAGGGTACGATAAACCCTATGGTAAGCCAGCCGAAGGGTATGATAAACCCCATGGTAAGCCAGGCCAAGGGTACGAAAAAACTCATTTTAACCAGCCCTAAAATATGATAAACCCCATGGCAAACCCGCCCTAGGGTACGATAAACTCCAACACCACCTAAGGGAATAACCCCGGTAAACCACGCCTGATGAACAAAACCCCATGGTAACCAGCCCTAGGGACAAAAACTGGTACAAAACTCTAGGGATCAACCCCATGGTTGACCAGCCCAAGGGTACGATAAACACATGGTGACCAGACCTTGGGTACGATAAACCCCATGTAACCAGCCCTTAAGATAAACCCGGTAAACACCCTGGAACGAAACCCCTGGTACCAAACCCCAGGTAACCACCTAGGTGAAAACCCATGGTAACCATACCTGGGTAGAAAACCCATGGGTAACCATACCTAGGGTACGATAAACCCCATAAACCAGCCCTGGGTAGAAAAACCCCGTTACCAGCCTAGGGTCGATAAACCGTGTAACCAGCCCTAGGGTACGAAAACCCCCATGGATACCCAGCCCTAGGTAAAACCATGGTACCAGCTCTAAGGTACGATAAACCCCATGGTTAACCAGCCCTAGAGTACGAAAAACCCATGGCAACCCCAAGGGTACGATAAACCCCATGGACCAGCCCTGGGACAATAACCCCATGGTAACCAACCCCAAGGGTACGATAAACCCCAGTAAAACAGCCTATACGATAAACCCCATGGTACCCAGCCCAAGGGTACGATAAACCCCATGGTAATCAGCCCTAAAATATGATAGACCCAATGGTGAACCAGCCCTAGGGTACGATAAACCCCATGGAGAACCAGCCTAAAAACCATAAACCCCATAGGGCAAAACCAGCCAGGGTAGAAACCCAATCGACCATGGTAAAACGCCCTAATAGGACTCATTAAACCCCCCAGATAAAACCAGCCCTAGGGTACGATAAACCCATGGTAACCAGCCCTAAGGAATGATAAACCCCATGGTAACCAGCCCTAGGGTACGATAAACCCCATGGTTACCAGCTCTAGGTACGATAAACCCCATGTTAACCAACCCTAGGGAACGAAAAACTCCATGGTAACCAGCTCTGGTGTACGATAAACCCCACGGAAAACAGCCCTACGGTACTACAAACCCTATGGTAAACCAGCCCTAGGGTACGATAAACCCCATGGTGAACCGCTCCTAGGTACGATAAACCCAGGTACCGCCCGTAGGTACGATCAACCCCATGGTTACCAGCCCTAGGGTCGAAAAACCCGGTCGATAACCCCGTAACAGCCTAGGGTACGAAACCCCATGGTAACCAGCCCTAGGGTACGATAAACCTCCATGGTAACCTACCTAGGTACGATAACCCCAGTATGACAACCTAGGGTAACACCTGGAAAAAACCATGTAAACCCCATGTAACCAGCCCTAGGGATAGAACCCATGGTAAACATCCTAGGGATAAACCACCTGAGCCCTAGGTAACGATAAACCCAAGTCCCATGGTAAACCAGCCAAGGTAACAGCCTGGTAGATAACCCCCGCCCTAGGGTACGATAAACCCCATGGAACCAGCCCCAGGTACGATAAACCCCATGTAACCAGCCCTAGGTAGAAACAGAACCAGTCCAGGGAGATAAAACCCCATAAAAACCTAGGGTACGAAACCCTAAACCCCCTGGTACCAACCCTAGGGTAACGATAAAACCCATGGTGAACCAGCCCTAGGATCGATAAACCCATGGTAACCGATCCTAGGGTACGATAAACCCCATGGTAAACCAGCCCTAGGGTACGATAACAGGGTAACCAGCTCTAGGGTACGATAAACCCCATGTTAACCACCCACAGTACGATAAACCCCAGGTAACCAGCCTAGGGAACCGATTAAACCCCAGGTACTAAACCCATGGTAACGAACCAGGTACCACCTAGGTCGTAAACCGCCATAGTGAACCACCCGGGAACTAAAACCCATGTAACCAGCCCTAGGGTACGATAAACCCCATGGTAAACCAGCCCAAAGGGTACGATAAACCCATGGTAAACCAGCCCTAGGGTACGAAAACCCAGGTGAACCAGCCCATGGGTATTATAACCCCAGGGTAACACCCTAGTCGATCACCCAGGGTAATACCCTGGTAACGAAAACCGGGTAACAGCCCTAGGGTAATAAGCCTATGGTACGATCCTATGGTGACGCTAGTAAACCCCATGGTAAACACCCCATGGTACGATAACCCCAAGTAAACCAGCCTAGGTAACCATTACCCATGTAACGCACCTAGGACCGTAATCACGTAACAATAGTAGATAAACCCATGGTACCAGCCCTAGGTACATAAACCCATGTAACCAGCCCTAGGGTAGAACCACCATGGAACCAGCCCTAGGGTACGATAAAACCCCATAGATACCTAAGCCTAGGTAAAACCCCTGGGAACCAGCCCTAGCTATGATAAAACCCAGTAACCTAGGGTAATAACACCCCATGGTAAACCAACCCTAGGGTTAGATAAACTCATGGGTAACCAGCCCTAGGGTACGATAAACCCCATGGTAACCTAGCTCTAAGTATGATACCCATGGGTAACAACCCTAGGGTACGAAAACCCATGGTGAACCAGCCTATGGTGACAACCCTGGTTAATAAGCCCTACCTAGGGTCGATAAACCCCATGGTAACCAGCCAGGGAAGATAAACCCATGGTACCAGCCCTAGGGTACGATAAACCATGGTACCAACTTGGTACGCCGGGATAAACCCTATGGTGACCAGCCCTAGGGTACAATAAACCCCATGGTAACCAGCTCTAGGGTACGATAAACCCCATGGTAACCAGCCCTAGGGTACGATAAAACCCATGGTTAACCAGCCCTAGGGTACGATAAACCCTTACCAGCCTAGGGTACGATAAATCCCATAGTAACCAGCCCTAGGGTATGATAAACCCCATGGTGAACCAGTTCTAGGACGAAACCCAGGTTACGCGTAGGTACGATAAACCCAGGTAAACAGCCCTAGGTACCATTAACAACCCTAGGTATTAACCCTAGTACGATAACCCATGGTTAAACCCCTAGGTAGACAACCCTAGGGTAACACACCCATGGTAACGAAACCCCATGGGACCGACTTAGACTCTGATAAACCACCATGGTAACCAACCCTATGGTACGATAACACCCATGGAACAACCCTAGGTATGAAAACCCATGGTACGTAACCCTGTAATACCCTGTGACCAGCTACCGGAACCCATGGGTCACCTAAATAAACCCAGTAACACTAGGATAACGATAAAACCAGCCCTAGGTACGATAACCCTAACCAAGCCCTAGGGTACGAAAACCCCATGGACCAGCCTAGGGTACTAAACCCCATGGTAACCAGCCCTAGGGTATGAAAACCCATGGTGAACCTTCTAGGATGATAACCCCATGGTAACCAGCCCTAGGGTACGATAAACCCAGTACACCCTAGGGTACGATAAACACATGGTGACCAGACCTTGGGTACGATAAACCCCATGTTACCAGCCCTAGGGTACGATAAACCCAGGTTAACCACCTAGGTAACCATGAAACCCTAGGTACGTAACCCTTGGTACCAACCTATGTTGTAAACCCCATGGTGACAGCTAGTCGTAAACCCAGTTAACCGTGGTACGATAAACCCACGGTAACCAGCTAGTAGTACGTAACACCCAGGTAAACCCTATAATAAACCCATGTAACGCCTCGCCGTAAAACCGGCAACTTCTGGGTACGTTACCATGGTAACCAGCCCTGGTGTACGATTAACCCCATGGTTACCAGTCCTAGGGTACGATAAACTCCTACAATAGCCTAGGTACGATAAATCCCGAACCAGCCCAGGGTGATAACCCCATGTGAAACCAGCCCAGGTCGATAAACCCCAAGGTGAACCCTGGTACATAAACCCCTGGAACAGCAACGATAAAACCCTATGAAACCGACCTAGAGATAAACCCATGGTAAACCAGCCCTAGGGTACGATAAACCCCATGGTAACCAGCCCTAGGGTACGAATTCCCCCGTATTGTTCGTTTATATTTTAGTGTCATTTCCTCTTAAATTGAACTCGTGGGGGTAAGTGATCTCTAAGTGGCTAACCACAAATATTATTCATGATTCGCAAAATATAACTTACAACCAGGCAATTTTGCGTTGTTTTAATATTGGCGATAGTCCTTTCTAATACAATAATTATATTATCAATATTATGTTGTGAAATTATGTAATGTAGAAAACAACTTTAATGAAGTGCTAACTTTATAATATATAAGTATTGATTAGGTAGTTGTATGTCGATTTTTTTTGATAAAATAAGGTAGCCTTATAACCTTGGTTTCCAATTGTACCAAATTCATTCAGTTCCACGTTTTAAACACAAAATAGAGTTTTAAACATTAATTTTAAATAATTTATTTTGATTTATTGATATTAAGTATGCATAATTTGTCTGGGAAAATATTGCTATGACTTCAACTTTATTCCGTATGTTCCCAGCCAAATTATACATACAATTTTAATCTCTGTATCTTAGTATTAAACTAGGAAAACGCTAAAGTCCCGCCGCGTTGATGGATGAGCTTTTTAAAATTTTTAGTTTGCATGGGATATCTTTACTTTTGCAAGTTCTTTGTTTTGCTGCCTACGCATTGTAGGTGATTGTTGTCAAGTTTCTTTTGTTACCTGTCAATTGGTATTATTTACCGTAAAAAACGTATATTAAAAGCTGTATTTCTATGGATTCTGGCTAACTTTTTCAACTTTTTCAACTTTTTCTTTCAAAAGGTACTACATCACCATAACCTTAATGTCCATGTATAATATGAACGTTGTAGCCCCACCTGTTTGGTCAGAATTGGCCCAAATGGCACGAAAATATCGCACAAAAAATCAAAAAACTTATATTAAAAGCTTTATTTCTATGGATTCTGGCTAACTTTTTCAACTTTTTCTTTCAAAAGGTACTTCATTACCATAACCTTAATGTCCATGTATAATATGAACGTTGTAGCCCCACCCGTTTGGTCAGTATTGGCCCAAATGTCTCGAAAATATCGCACTAAAAATCGAAAAAAATCGTAAAAGTACGATATTCATGAGAAATATTTCTTCGATTGTACCCAAAAACAATACACCTCTAAGTTCAGAGATTTCGAAGGTCCTGTCAAATTTTCATCAAGATCGGATATGCCGTTTGCCTGGCAGAGAGTTAACAAACAGACAGAAAAACAAACAAACAAAAAAAAAACAAAACAAAAAAAAAAAAAACACCCGAGCTAAATTTTTTGGGGGTCAGTGAAATTGAAGTCTTCGCTTCGCTCATCCAAAAATGTTAAATTTGTATAAAACTTGATACTTTATTTATTACAATCATAAACTAATGTCATTAGGCTTCCCAGCATTACCACGTTGCTGGGTTGTATCAAAGGGAACTGGACACAAATTTAGGATAATGTAATTATTTGAAAGAAATGGGCCTTTTAAGAACTTGGAGTTGTTTTGTTCGTTGCCAAGAACAACCAGTTGCGTGGTGTGACCTAAAACTCGTATATTACCCAGATAAGCCCATGCACAATTTCGATTATTGTTCCCAAATTGTGTATACATTTTCCCCAACATCTAATCGAACAGAGTCTTATCAAAATATGTTGGTCAAGTGTTTTTGTAAAAGTCATGCGAGCAATGGACGTATCGTTGTTATACGCAAGAACACACTCTGTGATTGTCAACGTCCCGCGGTCTAAGATTAGATTCTGCTTCATACCGGCCGCGACCGCGCGATATTCAGGTGAGACCAATCCGGCAATCACACTACACACTACACACTACACACTACGCACTACACACTACACACTACACACTACACACTACACACTACACACTACACACTACGCACTAACACTACACAGTACGCACTACACACTACACACTACACACTACACACACACAACACACACTACACACTACACACTACACACCTACACACTACCACACCTACCACTACCACTACACACTACACACTACACACTACACAACACTACACACTACACACTACACACTACACACTACACACTACACACTACACACTACATACTACACAGTCTTAACAAGAACACCTTATTATTATTAATGTCGAACAATATTTTAATGTGTATATTTTTGCCACATTGCTAGGACGGCTCGAAATCGTTGTAGATACTTTACATTCAAAATTAATTCATATTAATGGAATAGACTCATAGAGTCAATCTAGAAGGCCTATAGAGACCTTTTACAAAACCACCGAGCATGAGCTAAATGATCTAAATATTCAAGCTGGAATTATTAATATTTTAGAGGGATTCAAAACAAGATTCGATTCAATTGCCAATGAACAATATAAAGTTTGAAGTTTGAAGTTGAAATGTTGACAAACATATTACATGAAAAAGCCCAGTCACAATGTCTCACAACAAAACACACAGATCACAATTTTAGGGCCTTCATCTGTGGTCTCGCTAACGACATCGTGTGTAGTGCAATCTACAGATGTAACGCGTGCGACTGATTCGATACGGATCGATACCGGCTATCAGCCATCCACACTAAAATGTCTCAAGGTTTTCATCGGGCATCATTATAGGGATTGACTTCTCTGTTACAGCCCTTCACTTATAGGACCCCCCCCCCCGTACCTCAAACTAGACAACCGGGGTCGAATTCCTGTACAACTCTAGGTAGGTTTCCCTCAAGAAAATTAATAAATGTTGGTGTATTTTGGAAATCAATCCAGAAATTACAAAATCCATCTCAGGGGGGTATCGAACCCTGGTTTCCCAGTTACCTAAGCTACCGAGACGGTTAACTTCTTGACATCTGAATTGTTGTTGAACTGTAGATCTAAATAGAATGGAACAGTACCTCCTACAACAATAATTATGCTGCCTTTGAACTGACCATCCAAACACGATTTAATTATAATATAATGTCATTACCTAGCGCCTGAGCGAGGGTTAATTTCTCATGATCGGTAAACACTCCCGTATAGGTTTAACATGGAAATCAATCCCGAAATTACAAAATCCATCTCGGTGGGGTATCGAACCCCGGTCTCCCGATTGCCGGTCGGGTGCGTTATACCCCATGCTTCCGAGACAGTTTAAAGAGCATAGTTTAATCCATGGATAACATCTGCGATATCCATCACTATTAAAGGGGCTATTAACTCAAAAAATTATTTTTTAACCACATGATCTATAGCACAATACTACACTAAAATGACAGTTTAAAAAATAATATCGTGTTACTGTGATTTAACACGAATTTTTCATTTTTTAAATCCAGAAATTTGCGAAAATTGGTGTTTTGGGAAATTTCTTAAATCGGCTTTAACCTGCTTTTTTGGTCCATATAGATACTAGAGGATAGTACCAATCTAAAATTCCCATTTTTTACATCGTGTCTTGAAACTGTGCACAAATATATCCTCAAACACGCAAAAATATGCATTCCAAAATCACACCCCATCTTGGTAATCAGCATATTTTGACCGAACTACTTGCCCAAATTACAAAACAAAATAAAAAGAATTTACAGAAAAGGCTGTAGAGTACGTCAATAATGGCCAATATTTTTTTGGATCAAAATCCTCCAAGGTCACAGGGCATAAAGATCGTCCCCATGTTATTTCTTATGGGAAATTTTTGCCGATGGGACCTAGCTCGAAAAATGTCATGTTTGACAATTTTTCGGGAGGTCATGGTGGCCCCAATAATTTTTCTGTTAATTGCTAAATTCATTACTAGTAGTTAGCCTAAATTAAATATATTTTTTGAGTTTAGCGGTTAAATACCCCTTTAAATAGGAGGTATGCATGAATCATCAAATAATTAATATAGTTTTGTGTTTCTTTCAGATATTTGAACCAAACATCAAATTAGTGTACATCCACTTGAAGAAAATGAAGGCGTTTTTTATATTCGCAAGTAGAATTTTAATTCATTTCCTTATTTTACATAATTGTGAATCGATATCTTTAAAGGGCTTCAAGTATTTAAAAAACGCTGGTAATTTATTTAATGTACGTCGAAAGGAGAGCATTGTCTCGTCTGTGGAAGAGATCGACAAGGAGTATGATTTCATTGTGGTCGGCGGCGGCAGTTCCGGCTCTGTGGTGGCCAACAGACTCTCCGAAGAGAAGGGCTGGAAGGTGTTGTTGTTGGAAGCAGGAGGTCAAGAGAACTTCATAACGGATATCCCCCTGGCCGCTGGCTACCTCCCTCTAACAGAACTCAACTGGGGATACTCCACCGAGCCGCAGGCTAACGCCTGCTGGGCCATGCACGACAAGCGATGCCCATGGCCGCGAGGGAAGGTCCTGGGAGGCTCCAGCGTCATCAACTACATGATCTACTCGAGGGGAAGCAGACGCGACTATGACACATGGGCAGATCTAGGCAATCCAGGCTGGAGCTATGAACAAGTTCTTCCGTATTTCCTCAAGTCGGAGAACAATCAGGTGCCGGAACTCAAGTCTTCAAAGCTCCATTCTTCAGGAGGGTACTTGAACGTCGAGTCCGTCCCATATCGCACACGTCTAGCACAAGCTTTCCTCGACGGAGCAGAAGAACTAGGGTATTCACTTGGTGATTACAATGCCAAAGAGCAACTTGCCTTTTCGTTTGTTCAAGCGACCATGCGGAAAGGGTCTAGGTGCAGTGCGGCAAAAGCATTCTTAAAGCCTATCCAGAATCGCACTAATCTCCACATTTCACTGAATACGATGGTGACAAAGATAAAAATAGATCCTAAAACAAAAGAAACCAGGGGCGTAGAGTTCATTAAAGATAATGTGACTCGCACTATCAATGTAAGAAAGGAAGTCATCCTGTCGGCTGGCGTATTGAACTCGCCTCAACTTTTGATGTTGTCAGGTGTTGGGCCCAAAGAACATTTGCTCGAGTTGGGAATTCCAGTGGTGCAAGACTCAAGAGTTGGTCAAAATCTGCAAGACCATGCAACATTTTACGGATTGACCTTTGTTTTAAATGATACTACCGTTGGCTTGAATATGAAACGTATTGAATCTCTACCTACATTTGTCAAGTATATCTTCAATCACACAGGACCAATGACAATACCTGGCGGCGTAGAAGCTCTGGGATATTTACGCACCAAGTACGCACAAGATGAACGGCCGGACATCGAGTTGGTATTTGCATCTGCCGGCATCAACAATGAACCAGACCAAGCTTACACTAACGGCTTCGGAATGACGTCAACATTTTACGACACATTTTACAAGCCGATTAGAAATGTTAGTGCTTGGACTATTCTGCCAGTTCTTCTCCTCCCAAAAAGCAGGGGATCGCTTAAATTGAAAGATGACAGCCCTTCAAGTTCGCCACTCATTGATGCAAATTACTATTCTCATCCACAAGATGTTGTTACACTTGTTGAAGGCATAAAACATGCTGTACGTTTTGCAGACACTCTAGCTTTAAAACATCATGGTTGCCAAGTTTACAACACCCCAATCCCCGGTTGTGAGGAGTTCAGCTTTGGCAGTGACAGCTACTGGGCCTGCGCTATTAGATTCATCTCTTATACAATATTTCACCAGACTGGGACCTGCAAGATGGGACCTGCTACAGATCCAGACGCCGTGGTTGATGCGCAATTGCGAGTGTATGGCATTCACGGTTTACGCGTTGCAGATGCGTCCATAGCTCCCACGATACCGACTGCGCACATTAATGCAGTGGCGTACATGATTGGGGAAAAGGTGTCTGATCTTATCAAGGCGAGTTGGAAGTAAAATGTAGGCCTACAAATAAAATTACGAAAAATGAAATATTTCTACTTATATTCAGTTATATGAGCAATTAGTTTTTAGCATCTTATTTTCATAATAGTGAGAAACAGATATAGCATTGTACACAATCCTAATAATAATGTCACGTTTATTCTTCAAAATTCAATTTTTACATTACAATTTTACATTACAGGTTTTATACAATTTTTATTTTATTTTATTCTTATACAGATAGCTTCAAATCAAATCTCAAATCTGTCTCACAAACTCAAACCATACTAAAATATTAATAAACAAAATACGTAGGCCTATAGACGCATGTTTTGTTGCCGATCGCTCAAGCTTCTGCTTATGACAGCAACAAAACAAGTTTATACTGTACGTATTTTGCATAATATATTTTAATTTTACTTTATCGTACAAATGTTATTATACCATATAAGATAATAATTTAACTAATGTACTCTTTATACTGCAATGTAAACTTAAAAATGCAATAAAGTGATATTGATATACCTCTATATATCTTGATATAAATTATAATTAGCTATAATAATTTTTTTTATTAAAGTACTTTGTATTCTACTTCACGATGTGTACTAATTTAATCAAATTAAATTACATGAGTTAAAGTTGTATTAGTTGTGATTATACTATATAATATATAATATATATAATAATAATAATATAGTGTGCATATACAAAAATGTTTTCTATAATTCAAACAGTGATTTAGAAGGGTATTATGTTCAACAAAGGCCTACATTTTAATGCCAGGATGTTATTTTTACAACTAGGAAGCTTCGCAAACGCTTTTTCAGGCACGTTGTTGGATGAACGTAATTTAAAAAAAAACGAAAAAAGCGTAAAATTGAGATTTTCACGAGAAATAATTTTTTGATTACGCTCAAATTTCACACGAATATATTATTCTATAAAATTAAAGTTCTGTAAAAACATCATTGCAATCGGATAAAGCATGTAGGTGTTATAAGACGAAGATTTTTTTTAAAGAAAAAAGCGTAAAATTGCGATTTTCATAAGAAATAATTTTTCGATTGCGCTCGAATTTCACACGAATATATAAATTTATAAAATTAAGGTACTGTTAAAAAATCATTACTGTCGGATAAAGCATGTAGGTGTTATACGACGAAGAAATGTTTTAAAAATCGGAAAAAATCAGAAAATTGTGATTTTCATGACAAATCATTTTTCGATTGCGCTCAAATTTCACACGAATATATTTATTCATAAAATTTTGGTTCTGTGAAAAAATCATTACAATCGGATAAAGCATGTAGGTGTTATATGTCGAAGATTTTATTAAAAGAAAAAAGCGTAAAATGGCGATTTTTATAAGAATTAAATTTTCAACTGCTCTCAAATTTCACACGAATATATTAATTCATACAATAGGTGTTATAAGTCAAAGAAATTTTTTAAAAATCGTAAACAATCGTAAAATTGCGATTTTTATGAGAAATAATTTTTCGATTGCGCTCAAAAACGTGGCAGTTCCAAGTTCAGAGCTTTCGAAGACCCCCAGAAAATTTCATCGTGATTGGAGTATCGGTTAAGCCGGAATCGTGTTAACAAACACTCAAAAATACAATCAGAAAAAAAACATTCCGGATTTTTTTCTCCTTTGTAGTGAAATGGAATCTTCGCCTCGCTCATCCAACAAACATTTCCTTATCTGACTGTGGCACTTCCTTAATATATCCTGCCTTCCTCCCTTCCCCCCCCCCCTCCCCCGCCGCCCAAATCCAAAATTCTGGTTTCCACTGTGTCGCATTATATACACATAAGACAACTGTGAAGGACTAGATGTATTCGGGTGAATATTTTAAATACAGTTTCAAACTTATTACTTTATATTATATTATATTACATACTCTGTAAATAAAAGCTTAACATAGGCCTATACGCAGAAGTAGGGCCTACACTTGTCAACAATAAAATACGCTTCATTTCCGCTTCTTGTCGTGCATTATTCTGTGCAGAGTGATCTTGACCGCCTTGGCTCGAGCTTTGATTCCCCTGGCCAGGAGAGTGATGGCGTAGCCTAGCGCGGCTGTGGCCAGCAACAGTACCGCAAGCACATCGAGCAGCAGGTACTCGTACCAGGAGAGGTCGTGCACAGCAGAGCGCAGGTGTCCGGCTCCTTGGTGGCGCAGTACGTACTCGGTCCAGTAGGCGGCCTTCTCTAGGGGCGTGGCCATCTGGTCGCGGAACCGGGCGGATACCCGTCTAGCGCTGGACCGGTAGCTGGAACATTGTACCCCACAAATACAACAATTTGAATAAAAAACGGCAGCCAAGCTCTCCTTCAAATGTCTTCGGCTGTGAATGCTGTGAGATATAGAAGTTGAGCCAAGCTTTTCATTCTTTCTCCCTAGTTTCGCATTGAAAGAAGTAAGATCTTTTCGCCTGTTGACGAGCGCCAAGCAAACCATTTTCGTGGTTAAAAAGTACAATTTTTAAACTCAAAATCATAATAATAATTGATTGGCCATTGACTCTTTAGAGTTCTCGTAAAGAACCAAATTCAATGGCCAAGCAATTTTTTTTTCATGATTTTTAGTTTAAAAATTTTACTTTTGCTTTGACATATATCGACACTAAGTGTAGGTATTCCACGTTTGAAACTTCTCAGTTGTAGCGTTTTCTTTTAATGACTAAATTTTTTTTGACATTTTTGGGCCCACGGTCGCCCCAAATTTATCCCCTTGTCTTTTGGACGCTAGATATTTATAATGGTTAAGAGCATGTTGAATTTCAAGTTTGTACAAATCAGCACGACTTAGTAATTACGTGTTTTGATTATTATCCAAAATTTTGATTTTCTCCAGTCCCTGGTATCCGATTTTGGCTTTGAAAGCAAAACGCACTGCGTCCAGCTGCTAGGTGCATCTGAGTGTGGTCCAAGTTTCATAGTTCTAAGATGTACCGTTTTCTCTGTAGGGTTTTATAGCTTTCCGCAGAGAATTAACCACCCACCCACTCAGCTAGCTAGCTAGCCCAGCCGCAAGGATTTCAATGATGTGAGGCACTTTTTTTTAACACAGAACGGGTTATCGCATCTGGGGGATTTTTTTTGGTAGGTCATGGACCACATATCAGGTCACATAATAACCCAAGATGGCGGCGGGCAGTGGTCACGGTATCTTTTGGCTCCGGAATTTCGTATTGTTTCTAGTGTTTAAAGCAGTCGTCGGTAGTTTTGATTCAGTAAATAGTGTGTATTTAGATAACGTGCGTGTCTCAAATCATCAGTTTCCGCTCGAAAGTGTCATGGTTATTACAAAATGCAATATTTCATCGCAAGTGCTGTGTCTCAATGCGCTCTTGAGTAGGAACCTGTCGCCTGCCACCCCCGTGAGCGGGCCTTCTTCGTCGCGCGCAGCTCGGCGCCGTGGATCTTCTCGCCCTGTTCGGCTGCCGAGGAACGCGTTCGCGGTTGCCGTGCTTCTAATCGCGCTCGCTGGAGACGTTCACGTGAACCCAGGACCCACTACCGGTAGTGTGCGCGACCATCAGAACACTACTACGACGACGACCCCAATAACCACGACAAAAATTTGCTCCGTGTGCAACTCCTCTGGTCGAACAAATCAAGTTTTCTTGACGTGCACAGCATGCACGTGCGTAACACACAGAACCTGCGTCTCACTTTCAAACGCAGAGTTTCGTAAGCTCTCTAAGAAACAGAGTGCATGGACTTGTTGGGCATGTTCTCTTCCTACACTAAGTGATTCACTCTTTGACAACTCAAACATATCCTTCGCCTCAACAAGAAACACAAGGTTTATTCGCGCAACTGACCGCGTAAGCATACTGCAATTCAATGCTCGTAGTCTTAAATGTAAAAAGAAGAAACCAGACATTCTTGCGTGGCTTGAAGAGCAAATGGCAACAGTGTTATGCGTGAATGAAACGTGGCTGAACGAGGCAATATCGGACTCCGAGGTTGTTCCTGACCGTTATGTCGTCTTCCGCAAGGACAGGTCAAACAAGGGTGGAGGGGGAGTACTAATCGCTGCGCTACCTGAACTGCGTCCAGTTAGACTGACAGCTCTAGAAACTGAAGCGGAAATCATTTGGATTGAAGTGACTGTGGGCAAAGACAAACTTTTGTTAGGCTCTGCCTACAGGGCGCCGAACTCCTCTGAACGAAGCAATCAAGAGTTGTTAGCCTCACTAGAGAAGGTTGCAAACGACAACGATGGATACAAAGCCACTATTCTTGTAGGGGATTTCAATCTGAATATATCATGGTCACAGGAAGCACCTGTACCTAAAAACCCTCTTGCGGACTCTTTTCTCACTGCATTCAATAACTGTTTCTTCACCCAGTTTGTCTCATCTGCTACTCGTATCGTAAACAACTCACGCTCCATCTTAGACCTTGTGTTTTGTGACAGGCCTGAGATAGTAAACACTGTTGACATCATACCTGGGGTAAGTGACCATCTTGCTGTCAGAACGGAGCTGTCAGTGCAACAACCCAAAGAAAAAAAGATAAACAAACTTGTTTTCGATTTTTCTAAAGGTAACTGGAACCAACTAAATGAGCTTTTTACAGAAAGATTGCCGACACTTTTTAATGGCGATATCAATAATGCATGGCAACAATGGAAATCAATCTTCATGGACTGTGTCAAAACGTCAATTCCGCAATCTACAATAAAAGGCAAACGCAGACCCCCATGGATAACAAAAGACATAATTAAACAAATTAGAAAAAGAAATGCACTATTCTCTAAGTGGAAGTCTACACACAGTCCAAATGATTTTGAATCGTATAGAACTCTCCGAAACAAGATCAAGACCATTGTAAGAGATGCTCACCAAAAATACATATGGGAACTGGGTTGCGACAGTAAAAAGCTTTGGCGCTACATTCACTGTAAGCGCGGTAGCGCCGCGCCGACGCAAATCACTGCTAACGGCGTTCCGCACACCACACCAATCCATATTGCTGAAGCGTTCAGTAAAAAATTCAAAGCCTGTTTTAAAACTGAACCCAACAATGAGGAGAACATGTTCATTCCTCCTCGTTGTGCGAATTTGCCAATCAAACAGTTGCACTTCTCAGTTACTGAAACAAAGGCCAGTCTACAGCACATTAGACCAAATGCAGCAGACGGCCCAGACAAAATCCCAACTAGAATATTGCATAACTGCGCAGAATCACTATCACCATCCCTCACTAGTCTATTCAACTTCTCGATGTCCTGTGGCGCGTTACCAGATGAATGGAAAGTCGCACACGTGGTCCCGGTTCACAAAAAAGGAGATAAAACGGACGTCAATAATTACAGGCCCATCTCACTGACATCTGCTGTTTGCAAGGCGATGGAGCGACTGGTCTCCACGTCACTTTTAACCCACTTTAAAGAAAACTCACTGATTGGCGACTCGCAACACGGATTTCTTCCTCGAAAGTCATGCATTACAATGTTGATGAGCGTTATAGACGACTGGCAAGCATACCTCGATCACGCAAAAATAAAGCAAGTCGATGTTATTAGTATTGATTGGAGTCGCGCCTTTGACACTGTACCACATCAGAGACTACTCCTAAAGTTGTTTCAGTACAATGTTAGAGGAGAGCTGCTGTCCTGGATTCGGTGCTTCTTAACAAATCGTGTGCAAAGTGTCGTATATGACGGTGTACAGTCCGGGTATGAAAGTGTAACATCTGGAGTGCCTCAAGGCTCGGTTTTGGGTCCTCTCCTTTTTACAATATTTATGCTCGACCTCCCATCAGCACTTACGTCTCAAATTGCCATGTATGCCGATGACTCAACAATATACCGTCCAATATGTAACACTGAAGACGCAAATCTCATTCAACAGGACCTTAACACAATCTATATTTGGTGCAAAATTAACTTCATGGAACTTAACATTAGTAAATGCTCTCTACTTAGAATATCTAGATCCAAAAACCAAATTCAATGTTCATATTCAATTAATAACACCATTGTTGCTCAAAATTCAAACATCAAACTTCTAGGACTAACCATTACAGACGATCTTAAGTGGAACTTACACTGTGACATTTTACGTGATAAGTCGTCAAAACTTACTGGCTTTATCAATAGAACTCTCAGTGGAAGTCGCAGTAGAGTTTTGAGAACTGCGTATTTAACTCTGGTGCGCCCCGTAATAACATATGGACTACCTGCTTGGCATCCGACATCAAAGAAAATTTGGCGAAACTCGAGAGGGTACAAAATCGAGCCACATGGATGATTACTGGGGAAAATGATAAGAGTGCAACCCTCCGGAGGCAGGCATGTGGCTTTTCTTCTATTGAGTAATTAACCAATCAGGTAGACCTTATGTTTTGGGTTTCACACGTAACATAGATGTTGACCCCTTAAAAAGACTGCAGCTCAGCTACAGAAGAGTAGACAGTCGTGGTGTGAACTTAGTCCCACCCTTTGCTAGGACTAAGTCATATCAGGCTGGGTATTGGTATATCGTGTTGCCGCGAAGTGGAATTCTGTGGATAAGTCCATCAAGTGCGCCCCTCTGGCTAAGTATGCACGTCACATTAAGGGATTGAATAACTAATGACATTTGTATTGACAAACACTGCTATTCCTTGGTACATGAATTCGGTATATTATTATGTTTTGTTGTCTGGTTCATAAAAAAAAACTCACCCACGTTTCTATTTCTTCTACTCTACTATACTCTGTACTATCGTCTATTATCACCCTCATTTAAGTTAGTATTATATTTTTAATTAGTTTAAAAAGCAGGTTTAGCACTATGTGTCATGGAGCTTTTAGCTCTTTCTAACCTGCTTAATAATGGCTTAGTAATATTTGCATATAGATGTAGATCTACCTGTGTCCTAACTCTAGCGTAAGTCTGTATCTATATGAATTATTGTACCTAAGAAATTGTTAAATAAATAATAATAATAATAATACCGAGTTTCAAGATTGTAAATCTTTCGGGGTAGGTGTGCATACAGCTGAAAACCCTCCAACTCGGGTAGCTGTGTACAGGGCCGAGTTCGTCGTCGCCTAAGCACAGTCGCATGTCGCTTGGCTGCGGACGAACGACCTACATGACTCTGACTGCGTGACATGAGGTTTGGTACCGAGAATCTGGGGACGTCTTGCTATATTGTAACCTTGAAGCTATTGTGCGCGCGTCGACCCTGTTACAGGTACTAAATTGACTTCATTGCGAACGAGCAAATCGACCTCGATGCGGGAATCTTTTCACAGGTTTAGTATTATTAGTATTAGTAGTTTTAGGGCGCTTCAACGGCAAAGATTATACAGGTTTAGTAAACATGTATTTTAGTTTATTTAGTCTAAATTAGTACCTTCAAGATGGCGGCCGCCGGCTTCACTTATCAACATCTCATCGCTTAGGCCCTAGACGGCTTCAACGTTACTGTATAGCGTGCTCTATCCACGTCAGCAGGGCCGTGTTTAGGCAGTGAGCCGCCCTAGGCAATACAATTTTGCCCGCCCCCCCCCCCCCAAAAGTAATTAATACAGTCTAGGTAACGGTCTTCACTTTTAATTCTCTAACAAGACCTATGACTGGACACTTCGCACCATCTTTGCAACAAAGTTGACTGGATGTTTCATCGTAATCTAGGACCAATTCCTCCTAGCACCACTCTATAATTAGGTAAAAAGAACGAAATATGTAACCCCTAGCAAAACTAGTGCGGGGTTATGGGGTAAAGACCAAAGTAACAGCTGTGTAGAGTCTATCGCCGAAGGCGAAAATTTACAAATTTGAAGCTTTGAAAAGCTCCAAAACACGTTTTGGAATTAAAATTACACGATTGCAGAGTGAGTGCTATCAATTTTCTTCCAAAAAGTATTTTTTTTTGTTATTTTCAGTAGTTCTGTGAAAGAAAAATAAACTACATAGTTTTCAGTAGGCCTTTCTCTGGCGAAATGCCGCCCCCCTGAACTTTGCCGCCCTAGGCAGCTGCCTAGGTTGCCTATACCTAAATACGTCACGTCACGTCAGTATATTATTGAGGTCAGTGGTCGAGACTGTGTAGTGACCTAAATATCGCGTTGCACAAGTAAGTGTTCTGAGTGGGGTAGCGTGGAGAAATAGCGAACGTGCGCCACAGGAACGCAACGTTCGACATGGCACAAAGGTCATCTACTCAGCAGGTCTTGTTTTATGATTCTCTAGTGGAGTGTCGCGCGGATATAGAGCCACTACCATGTTGCAGGATTATTTTGTTATTTTGTTAAAAATATATATGATGTTGTTAATCAAGTGTATCTATTCATCGACGCCCGCAGGAATTTTGGCAGGGGGGGGGGCAAAATTTCAATTTGTACTTTCGTCGAGCAAGCACAGGGGGTAACAATAGCGGCGCAGGCGAAAATAAAAAAAATCAGTTTTTTACAATGCGTTTGGTGAGTTTTAGAATAAAGTAGTGGGCTGAATACAGCACCAAATTTATGTAATTTTTATGCAGTTGATACTCGAAACTAGAAAACCACCAAAAGGGATCTTAAAGGAAAACTTCAAACTATATTACCTCCCATTTTTTAATTTTTAAATTGTTGTTTCAACTGATTGATATAAATACTAAAATTTTTATTTCATGTGCTTTGTCGAAGGGAGGGGGGGGGGGGGGGGGCAACTGCTCCCCTTGCCACCTCAAGCGGGCGCCCATGTATCTATTATGCCTGATGGACACTAGTGCGTGCGTGACAAGACTATGCGTGATGCACACGCGCGCGTGTGTGACAATACTATGCGTGATGGACACAACATGGATGGATAAAATTCAGAAAAAAAATCTTCTCTTGGAAATGCGCTTAAAATTTAAATTTGAACTAAAATTTTAGCTTTAGTTAAAAATGCAACATTTGGCCCAAACTCCTAAAAAATGGTACTAAAAAATATTGAAAAATATCAAAATTCTCAGGAAAAAAAATTAAGAAAATGAATTGTTTGCTGAAAATGACCTAATTAAGGCCAATTTAATTCATGACTGAGAGAGCTAGTATAAAAAGGATGGAAACTTCTTCTCTACCTTGGGTGGTCCAGCACCTTGCGCAGCGCGGCGTGGACAGACGCGTTGGTGACGTCGCTCAGCTCCAGCCTCACGCCGAAGCCGTGGTGCTCGGCCCGATGCACGTTCTGCCCCTGGTCGGCGAAGATGGGGACGCCCACCATGGGCACGCCGTAGTGCACGGCCTCCTGCATGCTCAGCATGCCCCCGTGCGTGAGAAGGAGACGGGTGTTGGGGTGCGCTGGAAGTACGTACAGTAGTAGTACAAATACGAGTTTGTACCGTTTGACATAAAAATTCGTGCACCAACTGTTATTTTCAGAAAACTATTTTAACTATAGTCACGTTATAGCTAAGGGTGTTTAGAAAATATGTCCAGAAAACCGATTCTCAAAATTTAATTTTGAACTAGATTTGTATATTATACTTTTGTCGAAAAATCTAAATATAATTTCCAAAAGTGAGGTTATGTCTCGCCCAAAAAAATTCACAATTTTTTTCTGTTATTTTAAAGGCCTTCTTTCATTCAGCACACTTTTCTGACATGTTTTTTCGACTTTCAAATTATCGGCCAGAGGTGGTAAAATAGCCTTAAGTACTAACATATCAACGTCATAGTCGCCTACTATAAAACCAAAGTTATATATATAATAAAAATAATGTCATATAAAAAAAAAAATAGTAAACAATTAAATAAACAAAATATTAAAAAATAAACAAAAATATTCACATAATACCCAAAAATTACAAACAATACACCGTCAAATAATAAAAAATATATCCGTTCTGACTTCAAAAGAACAGTGTTGTTAAAAAAGGTGTGAAACGGGTCATTTCGCCGCGTCGCGTGTTTACACTTTTTAGGGTGTGAGTTCGACGTTCAACAAGCAGTCGTCCTGAAGATGGGACCCACAGTGTTTACACTTACTAGTGTGTGAGTTAGACGTTCAACAAGCAGTCGTCCTGAAGATGGGACCCACAGTGTTTACACTTACTAGTGGACCTTAACCGGATTGGACCCAGTGAGACACTTATTGGCCCACACTTTGTTTTTAGTCGACGTGCGGTGTCATGTTCAACAGGTCCCATGGCCAGTTCATTGTGTTCAGTCGTTGGGACCCACTTGGTGTTACGTGGCAAGGCCATGTTTTAGGTTTATTCTAATGCCTAAATTGGCGACCAGGGCTAACGTGTTACTAAGTAATGACCTTACACTTAGTGTAGTACGAGTCAAGACCCCTTATAGTGTGTTCATCAAAGTGTCTATGCCAGTTTTAACTACTGTCTAGTCGAGTACACCAGTTGATGACCAGTTACTCTAGTAGTGTAAAACTCAAGTGGACACGTTACATTATGTGGGTGACGTTAACACCGTTGAAGATGCCTCACTTCTAGATCACTTCAACACAGTTGGAGGGCAAGTGTTAACTCGTTGAGTCGACGTTAACACGCTAAGTGCCTGTTTACTACAGGGGTTGAGTACCAGGTTCCTAAGGGGACAGGTTTACAAGTGTCGAGATCACAAACTAGGGTACCCGTTTAATCTAGGTCACGTCACAGAGTGCTGAGGCCAAGTGTTTCATTATAGTGGGTTACGTTACAGGTCGTCCAAGGACCAGTGTTACATTCGTGTTGTTACGTTACAGTTCAAGAGCAGTTTACCAAGTGTTATCTTACACAGTTCAAATGGACCACATGTTTACTTACAGGTGGGTTGATCAACAGGTCCCTGAAGGACCCACGTTACTACTTTTGACGTTACAAGTCGTCCAATGGACCATGTTACACTTCTAGGGTCAGTAACAACAGTGTAGGACACAGTTCTCTGAGTGCGTAACAACAGCGTCAGTGACAATGTTCATTGGTGGTTAATCAAGCCTAGGGGACCAGGTTTACTTAGTGTGTCCTACAGTGTCGAAGAGGCCCGGTTCACAATGTGTGGAGTTGACTCAAACACTCCTAGTGGGACCAAGTTTAACTAAGTTGTGTGAGTTAACAAACGTCGAGTGGACCCAAGGTACTTAGTGGTAGTGTTCAAAGCAGCGTCCGAGGACCCACAGTTTAACTTATGGTCACGTTCAAAGGGTCCAAGCCAGTTACTAAGGTGTTTAGTACAACAGTCTGAAAACACAGTTTTCACTTAGGGTTCGTACACGGTCTAAGGACAGTTTACATTAAGGTTAGTTGATCAAAACATTCCTGAATGGGACAAGTGTTACCTTCTAGTGGGTGGTTCAACCAGGACAGTTCATTATTGATGGTTCACGGTCGAGATGGACCCTGTACTCAGTGTTTCAGTAAAGGTCGCCGGTGGCCAGTTACTACTTGTGTGGCAGTTCACAGCGTCCTAGTGGACACTTTACTACTAGTGGAGTTCACGTAACATCGTGTAGATGGACCACAGTTTAATCGTGGTCACAAGCACCTAAAGGGCCAGTTCACTTACATGAGTGCTTAAAGATCGCTAAATGCAGTTTACACTTACTGTGTGTGAGTCCGTTCAACAGTGTCTGGTGGCCCATTTACCTTACAGTTGATACTTACACATGCGAAGTGCCACGTTTACATAAGAGTCACGTCAACAAGCGGCTAAGACCAGGTCTTAAGTTGGAGCACGTTTAAACTCGAGTGCCACAGTTCAACGGTGATGGTCACAAGTGCCTAGTGGACCAGTTCATTTAGGTCAGTACAGTCCTAATGGTTCAACTTAGTGTGGATCACGTTACACATGTCTGAGTGGGCCACAGTTTCCTTAAGTTGGTGTTACACATGTCTGAATGGACCCACAGTGTATACATGGGTTATAAGTGCTGAGGGCCAAGTTACAGTGTAGTGGACAGGTTACTAAGAGGGCAGGTTTCACTACAGTTGATGCACGGTCTCAAATGGGACCCAGTTTATACAGTGTTTGAGTTAACAAGGTCTCCTTAAGTGGGAACTGTAATCGTTATAGTCAGTTATAAGATGTCAGGTCATTACTAGTTGAGTTAACTCTTGAGGCACAGTTACCTTCTAGGTGATCACGTCTCCTTAAGTGGACCCAGTTAACTCTGGGTCCTCACAAGTGCCTAAATGGCCCAGTTACATTTGTTTGAGTTGCTCAAACGTCCTAAATGGACCCCGTTTACACTATGTGTGGGTTCACGTTCAACAGTCGTCGAAGATGGGACCCACAGTGTTTTAACTTACAGTTGTGATTGACGTTACAAGTCGTCCAAGAGGCCCCATTGTTGTTTTACACTTTAGGTGTGAGTTCGACGTTCAACAAGCAGTCCGTCCTGAAGATGGAAACCCACAGTGTTTACACTTACTAGTGTGTGAGTCCGACGTTCAAAAGCAGTCGTCCTGAAGATGGGACCCAGTTTCACACTTAGTGTTGTGAGTTCGACGTTCAACAGCAGCGTCCCGAAGTGAACCCCAGTCTATACCATAGGCTCTGATCCGTTTCACTAAGCAGGTCGTCCTGAAGATGGGACCAGTCCCACAGTGTTTACACTATAGTGTTGAGTTCGAGTTCAACAAGCGTCGTCCAAGATGTGGACCCACAGTGTTTCACTTACAGTGTTGAGTTAGTTCGACGTTCAACAAGCAGTCGTCCTGAAGATGGGACCCACAGTGTTCACACTTACTAGTGTGTGAGTTCGACGTTCAACAAGCAGTCGTCCTGAAGATGGGACCCACAGTGTTTACACTTACTAGTGTGTGAGTTCGACGTTCAACAAGCAGTCGTCCTGAAGATGGAACCCACAGTGTTTACACTTACTAGTGTGTGAGTTCGACGTTCAACAAGCAGTCGTCCTGAAGATGGGACCCACAGTGTTTACACTTACTAGTGTGTGAGTTCGACGTTCAACAAGCAGTCGTCCTGAAGATGGGACCCACAGTGTTTACACTTACTAGTGTGTGAGTTCGACGTTCAACAAGCAGTCGTCCTGAAGATGGGACCCACAGTGTTTACACTTACTAGTGTGTGAGTTCGACGTTCAACAAGCAGTCGTCCTGAAGATGGGACCCACAGTGGTTCACTACTAGGTGTGAGTTGACGTTCAACAAGCAGTCGGTCTGAAGATGGAACCCACAGTGGTTCCGAAACGTCGAACTCACACACTAGTAAGTGTAAACACGCGACGCAGCGAAATAACCCGTTTCACACCTTTTGCTATATATTCGGGCCGCGAAAGTCTCATGCTTTATACCAGTGTTGTTTGTTGTTGCCCTCGGTTTATAAGCAACTGCTCTTGGCTCGATCGCTCGTCCACCAACAACTTTGGCGTTTTTCTAGTAGAAGATATTGTTTATTATAAATTTTTGTATGACATCATGTCGGACACTTCATTATCCTCGTTTGTAAATTGCTTTAATTTGGCTCTTTGAATTGGGTTGGATATAGATGTTAAATATAAAGTATTACTACATAATATGCATCGTCGTACTCGTAGGATAGTTAAGAGTATAGTTTCATATAAAATGTATCGTTGCGGAAAAGTTTTGAGCTGAAGGAGGCTTTTATTTCATTACTTTTGGATTTGGTGGCCTAAAACGTAATTTAGCAGAAGTAACTTTGAAATTCTAATAATAAAGTATAAATTGAAAGTTGATGAAATGGATCATATTTCGTGATTGGACTTGGAAGTTGATTTATTTGAGAAAAGGTTTTGCCAGAAACTATCCCTGGGTGTTGGGTAAAGGAACCTTGACGTACCGAGTATCGATGACTGAGGCAGCCACTTCGCCAGCCTCACGTTGGGTGACAGACCGACAACCGTGTCAGCGTCCCACCGCCAAAGTACACTCTGGTCCAGCTTAGAGAAGGCGTCGACGAATGCTCCTAGTGTTTCCGCGGGGAAATGGAAGCTTTTTAGATTTGTACCCATGGTGAAGAGGATGACGCCGTGCTTCGCCTCGTCCATGAACTGTTGCAGGTCCTGAAACAAGACGTGAAGGTTGATTCATTGATTCATTCATTGGATATTGCTTAACGTCTCATATTAATGCACTTTGGCTATTCGAGACGATGAGTGGTGATAGATGAGGATAACGTAAAAACAGAAGGGAGGAGGGGAAACGCGGTACCGGCACGTAGCCTACTCCTTTCGAAAAGTACGAAGGGGACCAACGGCTTAACGTCCCATCCGAAAGGACGGTTTAACTTTGACAGTCATATAGGTTCCTCCACTAACCCGGACTGCCGAGCAGACATCGAGGAGAACAAAGCCGTTACACTAGCTCTCGAACCCTCCATCTGCTCTAACCAGCAGTAAACGTGAGTTTCAGGGCAAAGCGGTCACCCACTCTACCCCTGACCACGCCCGACTCTGATTAGTTTTGGTGTTCTGTCATGAAGGTTAGCACTTGGCTGCAGTGCTGCACTTTCTCACACAAGTACATCATCACCATCCTGATTCTCTTGCTGACGGATAGCTCTAATTTGATTTGAATTTCTACGCCTACAAACTTATTGAAAATTGAGTTGTTGCCCTTGACTTGGCATGAACAGTTAGAATGTTCTATTATGGGAGAATATATTATATTAATATGATTTAGTCCACCCAACGTGTCACGTGTCGCGATAAAAACAGGACATGACCTTTCAATAACGTCATTCGTATTTTACATTGCCTTTCAACAAGAACGATACATATGTTTCGTGACCCTGGGTTTGATGGAACAGCCTTACCACACCCAGAGGGATATGATATTTACACACCCGGGACCCTATTTTGGGTATTCACCCATGATTTTATTAATTTCTTCATTACAGTTAAAGACTCACTTGGTTTGGACTTGGACTCCATGCAACGTATCTGTCGGAGCTGTTTCTTAGGAACTCTTGTCAAAATGAATGAAAGTGACGAAGACTGACCTGCGAGAGGTCCTGCGGCGGCTTGATGTGCATGCCCCCCACCTCCACAACGTTGGGCTGGTAGGGCCGCGGGTAGCCGATGCTCACGTGCGAGTTGACCAGCAGCAGGGAGGCTCGCTTCTCCAGCTCTCCCACATACGGTAGACTCGACTCGTTGAAGTACCTGGGAAGCAAGGCCAAGCTCTGTTCGGAGTCGATCTTTGCACATCACGAGTTCTAATCTTTAGTTCAGCAGAGCCGAGTCGTTAGAACATGATTTGTATAAATAAGAATACCAAACGAGCGGAAACAATCATTATTGCACCGTTTATATTAGGAATAATATGCGTTCCTATCCACTGATAAAGGATTTTTTAAAATTTCGTTTGTGAAATGCTTATTATTAAGACGGGTAGGCCTAGACCTACAGGCCTACTGCCGTCGTAACAAAATATACCTGCAAGTTTATTGTTAACAGACTGTTTACTTATATTAAGTAAGATTTAAAATGGCAATCGAACCTGTCGATAAACTTATAGGATAAGCCGAAGATAAAGAGAGAATAGTTCCCAAAAATGTCAATAACCTCATAAGTCAAGTCAATAATCACTTTTAACTCAAAACAATGTCTTAAATAAATGTTTATAAAAAACGATTTGCCAAAGTGCGATTGTCTCGTAATTTGATTTTGACCCATGAATGCAAGAGCTCCCAAAGGTTGACATCACATTACACTACAATCATGTTGGAGTCAGATCCGAAATTGCGATCGGATTTTTTAACTGTTGCAACTTTTTGGCAAGGGAAAAAATGACAAATACTTGACAGATAATTTATCGTTACGTTAATATTTTGGTGTTTGTAAGTAATGTCTATATTGGCGTACGACCGTACATGCTACTGCTATTTGTGATGCTATCCTCAGCGAATGCATCCTTACCTTCTCATGGCAAGGTCCTGCTTCGGTAGGTGGATGTACGTCTTGAACAACTGAATGATGGTGGTTCCAATAGTGTTGACGAGTCGTTCCGTCAAGGTCATGTGGTCACCGTAGCTGAGGAAGATGTTGGGTGTGAAGGCGTAAGGGCTGGTGTTGCCCATGATGGCTAGTGACCAGTGCTGGGCATCAAACACGGTTACGCCCACGACTGGGACGTTGAACACGTGCGAGAAGCCGAGGAAGCACTCGTTGAGGAAGACCTCGATGATGAGCAGGTCGAAGTGCTCGTCCTTCGAGTGCATCAGCCGCTGGACCTCGGGGTGACGGAAGTAGTGCTCGCAGGTCTTCACCCCGATCTCTAACACGATCTTCAGATTCTCGATGATGTTCAGCTTTACCATTGCTGACAAATCCATACGGCGATCTAAGCAATAACAGTGTGGAAGTGGAACTCAATCTCAACCATATATTTTGACAATGGTCACTCAGCATATTTTAGGTCAAGAGGTCGATAACGGTTGATCTAAAACTAAAACATTACCTACGTACAGCTGGGGACTTCTAGAAGTAAATCAAGGGGCCTAGAATATCCCTCTTTCACCGACATCACTTGCCACTTGAGAATGCTTTGTCTATCTCCAAACACCAAGGTGTAACATTGAAAATGGAGGCACTCATTCAATTATTGTTCAATTATTTTGAAGTGTAAACACAAAATCTTATATAGAACTAATTAAATAAACTTAAACAATAATCAATGTAAATGAATTGAAGTCAACACTTCAGAAGTTAAAGCATTTAATATTGTCGATTTTTGATACTTTTAGTGTGACGTCTCTCCATCATGGCCGCCCACGGCAACGGTCAGTTTTGACTCCAAACACAGTTTCGTTGCCATTAAAAACCAATGGGTGGTATTTCCGACAAGTTTCTGTCAGTCTATGAAGTATTGCTGGTTGATCACAGCAGACGCTTTTTGTTTGGAGTCAATTAATATCTTTGTTGCTAAGGAGGGCAACCAGTTGCGTGACGTCACCACCAATATACTTGCTCCAACGAAAGAATGCAGATGCTTGGTAGTGGTGGGGGTAGAATGAATGCGCTGTAAATGGAATGTCGCCTTTGTGTATGAATGAGAAATATCTTTTACCAACGCAAACAAAAATTATCTGTGCTAAATCACAGAGTTCCTCCGTGTGCAAGATCCACGCAGAGCTAGCCTGAATAGAATTGGCAAAGTTGTTATGTTGGGAAAACAATTTCTAGCCACCTGCATTCTGTCGTTGGGACCACTATAGTAATAGTGCCTGTAGTCTTTATTGGTAATGTTTGTTTAGCTTGGTGCGCATCAGTCCTACCTATTCCGAATAAATCTAGAGGCACGGCGATGTCTGTGTAGTTGCCGAGCGGCTGGTCTTGAGGGTAGGAGCTAATGACGACAACCTGGTGACCCCGTCGAGCCAACTCCCTTGTCAGAGCAGTGAACGATATCACGTGACTGCGAGAAATAGCTGGGAACACGGCGAGGATGCGGCTGCCGTGGCAGGAGACAGCTGTAGCAACCAGGAGCACTGGTGCCACGCGCAGGAAGTAGGTGGCGGCAACCTGGAACACGTACGAGCATGGCAGGAGACAGCTGTAGCAACCAGGAGCACTGGTGCCACGCGCAGGAAGTAGGTGGCGGCAACCTGGAACACGTACGAGCATGGCAGGAGACAGCTGTAGCAACATGGACGGATATAATATAATATGACATTGACATCACACAAGAAACAAAAAATTGAAAATTTGACAAACGTATTTAGTCGACCCGCTCTGTCATCACATAACTGATTTTTAGTGGAAACTTTAATAAATTTAAAGCAAACTAAGCCAATTCTGTCGGGCTAACGCCATCGATGAGCAAACAATGGCCAACTAGAGACAGGTAACCAGATAGACCGGCAAAACAAGTTGGACACGGTTCGGATTCCACCCGCGGGCGGTGCCAGAATCAACAAGGCTAATTTCGAAACATCAAAGAATATATTATGTGCAGTGTTGTGACTAGATAATTTATTTTTATCTAGATAAGGATAAAGATATCTCCAAAACGTTATCTAGATATGATAAAAGATAAAGTGTAGAAAATTATCGAGATAAATTTGTTCAGTTAAAAGATAATATTTATTGAGATTTACGTGTGTTTTTTTTATTAATTATTTTTCCCCCAACAACAGTTTTCTTGTCAATCGTAATATTTGTGTGACTTGACAAGTTGACGTTACCCTGGTACGCAAATTACAACACTAGTAATTGTACAAGTATATTTCATTTACACTAGGAAAACGCTTAAGTCCCGCCGCGTTGTTGGATGAGCGTGATTGGTGCATTGAGCTGCCATGTGTTATGCGAATTTCTGTTGTTCTGTGGAAAAATCATTACAAAGTTGAATTTTTTTTTAAATTAAATTAAATTAAATTAAATTAAAAATTAACTTTAATTTTTATTTATTACTCGTAATTGTTTAAAAAAAATCGTAAAATTGCGATTTTTATAAGAAATAATTTCTCGATGGCGCTCAAATTTAACACTAATATATTAATTCATAAAATTAAGGTTCTGCGAAAAAATCATTACAATCGGATAAAGCATGTAGGTGTTATAAGTCAAAGAATTGTTTAAAAAAGAAAAAACCCGTAAAATTTCGATTTTATGATAAATATTTTTTCAATTGCGCTCAAATTTCACAAGAATATCTTAATTCATAAAATAAAGGTTCTGTGCAAAAATCATTAAAATCGGATAAAGCATGTAGGTGTTATAAGTCAAAGAATTTTTTTAAAAATCGAAAAAAAATCGTAAAATTGCGATTTTCATGAGAAATAATTTTCCGATTGCGCTCAAAAACGTGGCAGTTCTAAGTTCAGAGATTTCGAAGGCCTCCATAAAATTTCATCTCAATCGGAGTATCGGCTTAGCAGGAATCGTGCGGACAAACAGACAAAAATACAAAAAAAAAAAAGAAAAGTAAAAAAGAAAAAAAAAAAAAAACATTCCGGATTTTTTTCTCCAGTGTAGTAGAATGGAATCTTCGCTTCGCTCGCTACGCTCATCCAAAAAGTTATTATTTATTACATTTTTGTTTATTATTTTATCTAAAAAATGTTATCCAATAGCTTAAAAAGTTTAGATTCGATAAACTTTATCTAGATAAAAGTAAATGATAACAACGAAAATTTATCTAGATAAGATCATAAAAAACAGATTATTTTATCTAGATGGATTATCTAGATACTTTTATTTAGACTAGAAAGCTTCGCAAACGCTTTTTCAGGCGCGTTGTTGGATGAGCGTAAGTTTTTTTAAAGGCCCAGCCCACTCTTCAAACATCATTTGAATTTTAAAAAGATTGTATGTTATCATAGAGATCAGAAAAAAATGCAACGAAATCGCCCAACAAGTTTTGAAGTTATTCGCGCGCCTTGTTGGCTGCACCCTTCCTAGCGATACGTCACTTTTGGCGTGAGCCCGCCCGCATACCGATAGCCAGGTAGAGGGTTGGCGGAGCCCACCAGTGTTAGGCGATCACTCGGGTAATGAAAACTTATGAGAAATCTGCATGTACCTTGTGCTTTAGTGTGTTCATATTTAGTGTTACATATTTATGTGGTATATTTGTGTTGTTTTTGAAATCTTGTGACAATGGTGAACACGTGTTGTGTCTATTCGGATGTATAGTTATGAGCGTAATAATGATCGTGGCATTTCGTTATATATAATTATCAATAAGACATGATTTCCTTCACTACAATAAACTGTAACTTAGCAAAATACATTGATTGAAAGAATTATACCATATGCATTTTTCCTATGTTTGTGTGATCCATGGTGTGATCGGATACCTCCCTCAAGGCCCGTTCCCGTGAGGCCCGATACCTTTTTTTCCCCTTTCAGCCCACTTTTCTACCTGTTAATAAAGACCATGTTACACAAGGGTATTCCCTTAAGGCCCGTTCCCTTAAGGGCCGTTCCCTTAAGGCCCGTTCCCTTAAGGCCCGATCCATTAAGGCCCGTTCCCTTGAGACCCGTTCCCTTAAGGCCCGTTCCCACAAGGCCCGTTCCCGCAAGGCCCGCAACCGTTTCCCTTCCTAAAGATTAGTGGTTAGCCTCCCTATTATTATTTAATTGCAATTTAATCGCATTTTAATTAGATTTACATAGGTTTAATCAAACTGCAGTTGTAGGTAAAAAAATACAGTTACAGGAATGTAGTAAATGCACAACTATTGCCGATGTACCAGGTAACAACATATTATACTATCAATATTATCAATTTAATTTTGGCTTAAATTTATTGCATTAATAAATATATCATAAACGTAGGTAATGCACTATCAACGGCGCAATGGTTTACCACAATTTACATGTCTATATTTATGTGGTGTGTCTGTATCTCAAACGTATTCGTATTGCTAACTTGGTTCCAATTATTTATGAAAATTAGTGATTAATTTTTAATTATTCATAAATCAACGACATATGGGGTAAGCATGTTTCACTAGTGTAATTTTTTGTGCACTGATGTTGTTTGAGGTATGCTTATTACCCAAATACATATCTACCTCTAAAACATGTCGGAAAATCGCTTAAATTTGCATTTTTAATATGATAAATAAACAAAACCTACTATTTATGCTTAGTCAATAAAAAAATACCGAAAACATTTTTTTTCCAATTTACTTTTAATTGACTTGGATGCATTAAATATTCAAACTTTTAATAATATACACATACCATATTACATAGATTTAATTATTTAATCAAATGTGCTAGTTATCTTAAATTATGGATAACATTAGGTTCCATACCTTCTTTACATAAAACACATTATAAACCAAGGAAAAGCATGTTTTACTATCCTCGAAATACTAATATATGTTATAACAATAAAACGTTTTCACAATATCTTTAATCGGGAAATACGCCCTAAAGTGATTTTTTAAAATATGATAGCTGTAATTATTTAATTGATATAAATATGATGCCATTGAAGTCGATTATATGTATCAAAGAGATAATGGTTTCAATAAACATGCTTATAATTCACGTTAGATTGTTAGCATGTGCGCAAATACGCACTAATTTGATGGTGAACATGTAAAATAGTCTGAGTCTTATAGTGACAAAATTATAACTCTATATTCAGTGAGGCAGATGTGTGTTCGATGGGCCTTACGGGAACGGGCTTTAAGGGAACGGGTCTTCCGGGAACGGGCCTTACGGGAACGGGCTTTAAGGGAATACACCCTTGTGTAACATGGTCTTTATCAACAAGTAGAAAAGTGGGCTTTAAGGGAAAAAAAGGTATCGGGCCTCACGGGAACGGGTCTTGAGGGAAGCCACCGTGTGATCGCCTCAACACGATACGGCCCGGCCTCTCTGTCCCTCGCGCAGACATCGCTGTGACTGTGACTGAAGGTAGCAGGTAGCGGGCGACCGATCGAGCTCGTTTCTCTCCCCCAAGTGACGTCACACGTAGTCTTAGCACATGATCTAACAATATATCTCGTAACGAGATATATTGTTAGATCATGGTCTTAGCACGCCTCGGTTCAAATGTAAATAAATCCGATTTCGTTCAACCGATTTTGAAAATTCTTTTTGCTACGTACGTAGAACAGTACATGGAATAAAATAGCTGTTACGACTTCAAGATAAGACTGGGCCTTTAAACGAAAAAAGTGTTAAATTGCGATTTTCATAAGAAATTATTTTTCGGTTGCGCTCAAATTTTACACAAATATATAAATTTATAAAATTGAGATTCTGTGAAAATATCATTATAATCGGATAAAGCATGTAGATGTTACTAGTCGGAGAAATTTTTTTAAAACGAAAAAAGCGTAAAATTGCCATTTTCATAAGAAATTATTTTTGGATTGCGCTCAAATTTCAAACCAATATATTAATTCATAAAATTAAGGTTCTGTGAAAAAATCATTACAATCGGATAAAGTATGTAGGTATTATAAGTCGAAGAAGGTTTTAAAAATATAAAAAAAATCTTAAAATTGCGATTTTCATAAGAAATAATTTTTCGATTGCGCTCAAATTTCACACGAATACATTAATTCATAAAATTAAGGTTTTGTGAAAAAATCATAACAATCGGATAAAGCATGTAGGTGTTATAAGTCGAAGAACTTTTTTAAAAATCGAAAAAAATCGTAAAATGCGATTTTAATGAGAAATCATTTTTTGATTGCGCTCAAAAACGTGGCAGTTCTAAGTTCAGAGATTTTGAAGGCCTCCTTTAAATTTAATCGCAATTGGAGTATCGGTCTAGCCGGAATCGTGCGGACAAACACCCCCCCCCAAAAAAAGAAAAACATTCCGGATTTTTTTCTCCAGTGTAGTAAAATGGAATCTTCGCTTCGCTCGCTACGCTCATCCAATAAGTCACAACACTGATATGTGACTCGTTGCTAGGTCGGCTCCAAAGTCATTGTTGATACCTATAAGTTCATTCAGAAGTCTCCACCAATATTTAATCGACGCGTAATTACATTTTTTCATTTTAGTACTATCTGAAGAAAACCAAATATCGTAAAAGTGATAAAGGGCAGAAATATAGTTTTGACAGAACTATTGCTTGCATGACGCCGGTCGTTGTTAGACGAGTGAGCGAGCCGTGTGGATGATAGGAAGCGCACATGTACGCCGTCTTTAGTCACGACGATTAAAGGGGGCCTTTTGATATTCATTGCTAACAAATGGACGACATTAATAATTGGACGACAGCCAGACATAGTGACAACGAGTCCATCGCTTTGCCCTCTCGTTTAATAATTAGGTTTTGAATTTTAATTTTTATTATAGTTTAATGCATATTCCAATAAAATCACAACTATTATATTATTTGGGTATTTATTCAGGCATGAAATAGTTCGAACAAAACTTCATGAGACGACTTAAAAACTGTAATTTTGCGTAGTTTTAATTTTGGTGAGGGTCTTTCGAAGCTGGGACCTTCTGCATTGGAAGCAAGGACTCTTTAACCAAATGATATAAATTACCAATAATACGGAAAACAGTCACAACGCAAAACTTGCTGTCATTTTTTAGTCCTTGACTATGTTTCGCAATAACTTTTATGTTACAACTTAACGCTGTTTGATTTCGTTGCTAAATACGAACACATTATTGTTTTGCAATTCTTTGCCAAATATTGGCGTGAAGCACGAACAAATACTTGGTCAGGTGACGATTGTTCTCGTGTTTTGTTTGCCCAAGATGTTGGCTGAGCCATGTGAAAGTTGTTACGTTTGCATATCAAATCATACCAACATTCTCGTCTGGCGCTATGAGGAACGTCAAGTGTGCACAGCCAGAGACGTGTTAGCTTTGCGAGCTAATCATTGTCATTATTAGTTCCATTAATTAACACACAGTTGTGGTCTACTCGCTTTTGTCTTATTTTCAAGAGTTCAATACATGATTGATGCAAGTACAATAACTTTATATCACAACCACAATCATGTTGTGTCCAGCAACTGCAGGGGATCGCATCTCCGTTCTAGAACCTCCGCTAAATTCCTATCTTGATAATTTATTATCCTGATTCTATCTAGATGCCCAGTACTCGGTCAAGACACACCTATCACTTCGTACAAATACTTATTTATTTGCTTTTCTTGTAGCTCGAATCTGTTTACACCAAAGAAACAACAAAGGCAAAATATTATTCATCCTTTTTTTTTTATATAAAAGCTAACTAAATATACGAAAGAAACAAACACAAGGAGAAAACGAAGGAAAATAATGAGGTGTGATAAACAACTGACGATTACTTTATAAATAAAAAGCATGGACTTTCCACTGTTTAATTAATATCTTTATTTTAAATTGTGATATTTCGATTCCTTTACAGGAGTCTTTATCAAACTAACAATTAAAAAAACACAACAGACAAGACAAAAAACATTTCATAACAAATTATAAATATGGCTGTGTATTAGTACCAAATTATTAACAAAAAAGTTTTTTATGAATAAAAATAAAAATAACAAAAAACATAACATTAAATTTACATATTGGACTGATGGTATTTGAAATTAAACTATTGATCTAGTGATGAAATTGATGGACAAAAACTCTTCCAAATAGCTGGATAGTTAACACTAGGCACACTAATTGTATTGGCCACACAGGAAATCAAACCAGCTTCCTTAATTTTCCGTGTAGTGGCATTAGATTCATGTGCCAGGATTGAAGTGTTTTCCCAATCAATATGATGGTGATTTTCGTACACATGTTCTGCGATTTTTGATGTATCAATCTATTGTTTCATATTATTCTTGTGTTCTTTTATTCTTACCATCAAAGGTCTCTTGGTTTCACCAATGTATCTTGCATCACATTCGCAAGGTATAGAATAAATAACACCCTAAGATGACTGAACCTTATCCCTAGGTTTAGTCTTGGTGAAAATGCTGTGCAACGTATTAGACGAACTAAAAACAACTCTTATGCCATACGGAGCTAAAAAGGCGTTTGATCTTTTATAGTGTATAATAAGCAAAGGAGATGATGTAAAGATGGTAAATGTTTAAATTATGTTTCCTCAAATAAAATAACGAAAACAAGGTTTTTAAGCATAGCCCGTTACGAGGACATAGATATTGAATTATAGCAATTGCCAAAAAGGTTTGCCCCGACTGGGGATCGAACCCAGAACCTCTGGCATTAGGTACCTAAGGAGGATTCCCGTACTTCAAATTTTCCAAACATATTCCCAGCGGG